>CM047518.1:26884369-26904369 GCA_026122265.1 Ammodytes dubius
GTGTGTGTGTGTTGGGTGTGGATTTCGACCAGCTTTACATCAGTGGTTCTGTAGAAAACTGTAAAAAAAAAAAACAACCCAGTGAAAACCAGATTTGTTTTGCGAGAGTGTGACGCTGTATCACACACACACACACACACAGACACAGAAACACACACAGAAACGACTACACACACATACAGATACACACACACACACACACAGAAACACACACAGAAACGACTACACACACATACAGATACACACACACACACACACACACACACACACACACACAGTGCATCGAAATTTCAAGAAAGGGCACAGGAAAGTCAAAAGGAAAACGGTGCTTCTCCACATTTTAGAAATCCAGTTGGAATCCAAATGACTCTTGGTATGTTGTTGAGGACCAGAGAGAGAACAATGTCTTCTTCGTCTGTTTTCTTCATGGATTTTATGTCCAAACTTTTAGATGTTTCCATGACTCTGAGCACCTCTAGGATTTCCCACCCATTGTGACTTAAAGACCTACTTCACCGGTGGGAAAACGAAGGTGTATTGAACTCTGAGATCATATGTAGTATAAATGTGCAAACATTTTAGAAATCGGTTCATCCTAGCCTGAGAAAAGGCAGAAAGAGTGTTTTTATGGTCTCACTGTCTAACCCTACATTTTCCCATCTGTGACATCACGCATGGTCAAATGTAGGGTTAGGATTAACAGGACAGCTGGGCCAAGGGAAGACTGAGGGAAGACTGAGGGAAGACAAACCTCATTCATTATATTATAATAGCAATTTTATAATGATAGAACGCCGTATCCGTATGGGTGAAGTATTCCCTAAAAGTTTGGATGTCATTCTTTAATTTGGAAATACCAGCGAACAAAACCATCTCAACCAAAAGACACACACACACACACACACACACACACACACACACACACACACACACACACACACACACACACACACTGGCCTGTTTTAGGGCTTTCTGAATATACTACTACAGTCTTCATGAGTAGAATGCTCATTTGAATGGAACTCCAGATGTTTAAAACTTTAAACAACTCTGTTCTGCTGCCAGGCACTGGTCGATGTCTACGCTTCAATGAACTTTAACATAAACAAAGTAGTATTATTTAAAAGTAAGTTAGTAAGTAGGTAAGTTAGTAGGCCAAGTGAGTAATTAAGTAAGTAAGCAAGTGAGTAAGTAAATAAGTAAGTAAGTGTGTAAGGCTTTATTTATTCAGGCACTTTTTACTACATAACGTCCAAAACTATGTTAAAGGCCTACTTCACCGGGCCTACTTCACTTCTCTTACTGTGACATCACAGTAAGGAAAATGTAGAGTTAGACAGTGAGACCATAAAACACTCTTTCTGCCTTTTCTCAGGCTAGGATGATCCAATTTTTTTTTTTTTTTTTTTTGCACATTTATACTACATAGGATCTCAGAATTCAATACACCTTCATGTTTCCACCGGTGAAGTAGGTCTTTTAATGTGACATTCAATCAATCAACTTTTATTTATATCGCACTTTTCATACTCAAGACAGAGTAGCTCAAGGTGCCTTACAACGAATAAAAACAACAGAAAAATACAGATAAGACATTGTAGAATCCTTTTCCTTTAAAATGTTTGCAATGCCTTTTTATTTTATAATCATGACTCTGCAGTACAATGGATTATACATTTTCCCCTCTTCCCCCCCCCCCCTCCCTCGAACTAAACCCACCATATCCCACCCTCACACCCAATCACAAACAGTCCTGCATTTAAGAAATCAGTACACAAAACAATACGCAACGTCAAAAATAGCAGAAACGAAACAGAGACAGAAACACAGATGATGAACAACTCATGACTCATGTTGACTTGTTCATGTGAAATATTCAAGCTATATTTGTATGATAACTTACATTTGCTTAATATGATGTTAATATCAAAAACACAAACTCAAAAAGATTTTTATTTTTTATTTTTATTTTTTTCACATATTAATCCGCGCCCCCCCTGCCATAACTCCACCCCCCCCCCCCCCCAGTTTGAAAACCACTGTTCTATCATCCTGACTCATGTTGACTTCTTCTTGTTCATGTGAAATGTTCAAGCTAGCGGTTGTTTCATCCCACACAGTTCAGAAATGACAGGACGATTGCACTACGGTTACAGTGATAATGGCCGAAGTGTATTCTCGCAGCAAAGCATGAAATTTGCTGATAAGCCCCAGATTACCGCTAAACTAACTCAGTCAGGATACATGCCCAGGGACCTCGTGTGAGGGCGCAAACTACTCTGATGGAAAAATACAGATATGCAAACCGCTGCCACATTTTAAACAGACACACACGAGATACAAGCGTGTGTGTGTGTGTGTGTGATGTCTTTAGACCACAATCAATACAGACTGTTGACTCTAGTTAGATATGAGTGAAAGGTATGCAATCCCCCCCTGTTTTCCTTTAACTTATTACACACACACACACACACACACACACACACACACACACACACACACACACACACTATTGCTGTTAACCTTGACATTTCTCTCCGTCCTTTTTGCTATTTTTTAAATAGTTTTTCAGTTTGTTTGTATCTTAATTTGTCACAAAGTATTTTGGTCGTAATCTGCTTGTGACTCACTTTTCAATGTCGTTCTCACGTTTAGTATTTTACATTCTGTTTCATTTTTAGTAGCCACCAGCGCCTGTATCTACATGCCCCTCCTTGTCCTGTTTTGACCCAATTCCCATACTTAGTATGCCAAAAAAAAGATTTAGGATGTCCCAATACATGCACGTCAATTGTAGTATGCTGAAAATACATAAATGCCCCCACTAACTCCAATAGCATTTTGGAGTATTTGTCTTTATTCTTGACATTTATCGACATAATGAGAAAAAAATCTTCCTTATCTGATTTTTTTTTCTCTCCTGTGGCCCTAAAACTCTTCTGTACTTTAGTATGAAGTGTAGTAAAAGGAAAGTGTGTGATTTGGAACGCAGGGTGGTTTTTTTTTAGTTGTTGTTGCAATATCGCACTTGTCTCACAAGGCTAGCAAAGAGAGACAGACAGTAGGAAATGGTAAATGGACTCCACTTATATAGCTCTTTTCCCTGGTTTTTCACAAACTCAAAGCACTTTACATTGTTTTGTACACATTCACCCAATCACACACACATTCATACACCATACACCGATAGCAGCAGCAGCTACCACGCAGGGTGCAAGCTAACTATCAGGAGCAATTCTGGGTTCAATGTCTTGCCCAAGGACACTTCGACATGTGGCAGGTAGGCGGGGGATCGAACCTCCGACCCTGCACACCAGAGGCGAACTCCCTACCCACTTCTCTACTGCCGCCCAAAAATACACGAGGAAAATAATCTAATAAATATAAGACGGGCAGGAAAATGATTGCAGAGAGGGGAGAGACTATAGGACAGAAAGGATGAGAACAACACACTGTAGGCCTAGCCTGGTCCTACCAGACCATCGTACTTCATTTAGCCTGGTCCTACCAGACCATCGTACTTCATTTAGCCTGGTCCTACCAGACCATCGTACTTCATTTAGCCTGGTCCTACCAGACCATCGTACTTCATTTAGCCTGGTCCTACCAGACCATCGTACTTCATTTAGCCTGGTCCTACCAGACCATCGTACTTCATTTAGCCTGGTCCTACCAGACCATCGTACTTCATTTAACCTGGTCCTACCAGACCATCGTACTTCATTTAGCCTGGTCCTACCAGACCATCGTACTTCATTTCATTTGTACAGAAGGTCTGGAATCGCTCAATTGACAAACGTTAACTCACTTGAAGGCGGGTTGTCTGTTGAAGTTTAAAACTATTGGATCTGCCCAGTGCCACTCTGGATCTGCCAACCAATCGCATAATGTTTTGCCAGTGACGTATGTCATGAGCCGGCTTCTGAGCCACTCCCTCTGTTCGCTGATTGGACCGGCAGAAATCTGTCTGGAGAGAACCCACTAATATACCGCAGACCCAGACTGACTACTGAAGGGAAATGAAAGGCGGGCGGGCGGTGCCAGGCTAAGTGAAGAGGTGTTAGAGTAATAAAGAGGGAAGTTAAGGAGTGGAGGAAAAACAAGAGGATGTGGACGAGCGAGAGAGAGAGGGAGAGGGAGAGGGAGAGGGAGAGGGAGAGGGAGAGGGAGAGGGAGAGAGAGAGAGAGAGAGAGAGAGAGAGAGAGATAATGAGCAGTATAAAGAAAACATTTGAGCAGGAGCTGATTTTAAAGGTGGAGTCAGCGATTCTGGAGAACGCTTGTTGTCAAAATCACTTCTTGTCAAAATCAGTGAATATATTCTAACGGTCTGCTATCTGTCTGTACTGTGTGTGCACTGTAAACAAATCTGGTGTTAAAACACAGCCTAGGCTCTGTGAACAGGCACGTTTTATAGCTATAGGGTTGGCACCATTGGGGGTTAGGAAGACATTAAAGATACAGTGTGTAATATTGGAGTATTCTAGCTGCATCCAGTGGTGAGATTCTAGATTGTACAGAAGCTACGGTGGCCTTTAAAGGACAATATGCTTGTTACTAAAAGTGGCATCATCCATCACTCTGGAAAGGTAGAGCAGGATATTGGAAAAAGAGGAGGAGGAGTGAAATAAAGCAGAGCGAAGGAAGAGTAGAGGGAGTGCACACACACACACACACACGCAAAGGAGGGATTTAATATGTGGTCAGGCCAGTGGAAATGTACATGGTCTTAAAATAGGAGCTTGTGTTATGTAAGTGGTTAGTGAGAGTGTGTGTGTAGTGCTGGCTGGGTTCTGAAGTTACTACAGTGTGTGTGTGTGTGTGTGTGTGTGACTGTGTGTGTGTGTGTGTGAGACTGTGTGTGTGTATGAGAGAGACTGTGTGTGTGTGTATGAGAGAGAGTGTGTGTGTGTGTATGAGAGAGACTGTGTGTGTGTGTGTGTGTGTGTGTGTGTGTGTGTGTGTGTGTGTGTGTGTGTGTGTGTGTGTGTGTGAGACTGTGTGTGTGTGTGTGTGTGTTGTGAGAGAGAGACTGTGTGTGTGTGAGAGAGAGACTGTGTGTGTGTGTGTGTGTGTGTGTGTGTGTGTGTGTGTGCGCCCGCTGGACCGACACAATGGGCCTCTTATATTTTACACCAAGATTTTGGCCGTTGTTTTAAATCATTGCGTTTTCCCACGGCTAGTTCTGCTCTCTCTCTCTCTCTCTCTCTCTCTCTCTCTCTCTCTCTCTCTCTCTCTCTCTCTCTCTCTCTCTCTCTCTCTCGGTCGGCAACAATAACATTCCCCGCTAATATAATATAACGTATATTTATATACCGCTGTCAGCTGTCAATATATGGCAGCAACTCTCATGGCTTTCAAAACCTTCTTGACTTACCCAAGACAACTCTCTCTTTACTTGAAATGTAAAACTACAAATTCTGCTTCGTCTAAACTTTAAAACAATCTGATTACATTGTCACTTTATGTTTTTTTTCTTAAGGATGCAATGTTTTTCTCCGTCTATCCGACTGGCTATTGTAGCTAAAATTCATACTTATGCTCAACACTTTAGTTTAGTTTGTTTCGGTAATTTTCCTAGTTATAGACCATACACTTGGTCAATACTTTAAAGATATTTTTTGGCATTTTTATGCTTTATTGATAGTGTAGAGACAGAGTTGAAATGGGGCAGAGAGGGCAGTGACATGCAGAGAACGACCGCGGGCTGGAATCGAACCCGGGTCCGCTGCTGGCCGAGGCCCATGGGGGGGGACGCCCTACCAACTGAGCTAAGGGCGCCCCCTTGGTCAAGCGTTTAAGAAAAAAATAAAAATAAAATCATTCAATATACAATGAATGATTCTAGCAGTTATATCACCACTTATACAGTATTCTCTGCTACTTATCTAGGGGCTGGTCGTTATGTCAGCAACACAAGGTAATAGCCCATACACCACACCTTTTCACTTACACATTCAGTTGAGCCAGGTTTTGATACCTAATCATTTTTACTGCGCCAAATATTTCCAGTGGCCATTTGTCTGTAACATTAACAAGTATCTATCAGTCCAGGCAAGATGTCTTAAGTTAAGTTATCTTTATTTGTCAGTTGTACACGAGGCACATTGAAATTTGTCTTTTCGCATATCCCCTCTCAAGTTACCACACTCCAGAGGGGGTCAGAGCGCAGGGTCAGCCGCAGTACAGCGCCCTGGAGCAGTTTTGGGGTTAAGTGTCTTGCTCAAGGACACAATGGTAGAGATGGTGGGCACCATAGACACAATACCAGCCTCTGCTAGTTTTACGACTCACACCCTCCTGTCCGGTGCCGGGGATCAAACCAGCGACCTCATGGTTACTGGTCGGCCACCTTACCTCTAGGCCATCCTACCGCCCCCTTTTTTTTAAATTTTTTTTAACAACTATATGGATGGTTTTATTTGTCAATTTGACGGTTGTGGGTTGAGAAAGACGTGTTGGATTGTAGATGTCTACCAACATTTCTAGACAGACACAAATAAACATTGCACTAATGGGTTGAATGTTGCTAAGCTACGCACAGTGTTGCATTCACTGTCTGTATTACTGTGGGAATATCTGAGGGCTTGCAAAAGGTATTTTTCTCTGTGTTTCTTGAGGGACGACTCAGAGGTTGCTTTGAGTGCCTGTAGATATAGGGGCGACTGTGGCTCAGTTGGTAGAGCGGGTCGGCCGATGATCAAAGGGTTGGAGGTTCGATCCCCGCCCTGCCACCTGTGTCATGGTTATTGTGTCCTTGGGCAAGACACTTCACCCACCTTGCCTTGTGTGAATGTCGATAGTCAGCCTGCTATCGGTGTATGAATGTGTGTGTGAATGGTAACGTGGGAAAGGAAAAACTGGTCTCCCTTGCAAAAGAGTCTTCGGTCTCAATGGGATTTACCTGTATAAATAAAGAAAAAAAATATTGCTGTGCGTTGCTGAATATGCCAAGTAACCAAAGCCAAATAAGAGCTTTATGTTATAATGTTAGAGTTGGGGTGATCAACCCTTTTTAAAGTATAAATATCTGTTTAAAGTTATGCCATGGTCTTGCTTTATTAGATTGTTTTCCTTGTAGATAAATCGGTTAGAGATGGGGAAAGAACAAAACAATGTGTTTTTCAATTCAAGGTTCAAGGTTGTTCGACATAAACCTGCAGTGTGTAGAATTGAGATTGTTTTCATAGCAGACTTTGTAGAAAATAATTATAATATCCATAAGTATGTTTAATTTAGTGCATAATAGCTGAAAAAAAAATTAGAATACTTTTTTTCCCCTAAGAAAGGGTCTCTTATATCTCTGTATTTCTCCATACCATGGACCAAACTATTTCTGCCGCCATTTTGGAAGCGTTATGGTTGGAATGTCATCAGGTGCATTGTTTAGAATTTTGAATTGTTCTTGTCCTTGAAGGCCACTGTAGCTTCTGTTATTATTCGAAAGGGGTGGGGTTACCCAGGGAGCGTTGCATTCTAGAACTTTCTTGATGTCATATTACACACTGCACCTTTAAGTTTGCACCACATTTTGTAGCCTCGATCATGCCAAATATGACAGACTTCTTTTTTCTTTCCCTTATCAATTCCTTCAAATGTTTTTATATAAACCCTGCGTTCCAATCCCCATACTTCCCTACTATTTAGTATGCCAGAAGATGATTTAGGATGTCCCAATACACGCACGTCAATTGTAGTATGCTGAAAATACATAAATGCCACGCTAACTCCAGTAGCATTTTGCAGTATTCTTCTTTTATTCTTGACATTTCTCGACATAATGAAAAAAAAAAATCTTCCTTATCTGATTTTTTTTTTCTCTCCTGTCTGTGGCCCTAAAACTCTTCTGTACTTTAGTATGTAGTGTAGTAAAAAGAAAGAGTATGGTTGCGTTCCCAATCGCATACTTTCTACTATATAGTATGTAGAAAAAAGATTTAGGATGTCCCGATGGATATAAAAGCAAGAGGCAAGATCAAGGCGCAATGTTATGATGAAATAAGAGATTAAAAGTATGTCCCAATAGTATGCCTACTGCATCCTAACTAGATTATTTTTATCGTCGGATGTAGTATGTAGAATAGAAAAAAGAAAGAGTATGTGATTCGGAATGCAACCTATGTGATTTGGAACGCAGGGAAAGTGTCTGTTCTCTTTAGTATGTAGTGTAGTAAAAAGACTAAAACTCTTCTGTACTTTAGTATGTAGTATGTAGTGTAGATAAAAAGAAAGAGTATGTGATTTGGAATGCAGGGAAAGTGTCTGTTCTCTTAAGTGGTCAAAGAGCATTGGCCAGCCAGCCAATTCAGCATGTCCTGTTATGGGAAGCAGTTGATTTTGTTAGCCACATTAACGTGCCAATTGGCTTCCGCACTAAAAGTATCACTCGCAGAGATTAGCATCGACATCAGCTAACAGTTTGTCACGGACACAATAGAGTCCACTGTCTCTCTCCAAGCAGGAAACACTTAAAACACACACACACACACACACACACACACACACACAGACACAGAGACACAGAGACACACACACACACACACACACACACACACACGCAGACAGAGACACACACACGCACACACAGAAATTCAGCTTCCTCGTTGTGTTATTAATTAACTGTTGAGGAAGCTATAGCCCTGAAGATAAATTTCTCTCCAAGCAGGAAACACTTAAAACACACACACACACAACACACACACACACACACACACACACACACACACACACACACACACACACACACACACACACACACACACACACACACACACACACACACACACACACACACACGCACGATAAATGTGCAAAGCCAAACTGTAAAGACACAGTTGAGCTGTTGATATACAAGTTTTATCTCTGAGCTTATTTGAACAGGCAGATTTTAAGTGTTTTACTTTTCACTAGAGGAAGCATGCCATGGTGATAATGCTAATTAGGTTTTGTCACGTTTTCAAATATATACAGAAAAAATTAAGAGACCGCTCCAAATGTTCAGTGTCTCTCGTTTTACTATTTAATAGGCATATGTTTGAGTCGAATGAACATTTTGGTTTTATACTATAAACTACTGACAACATTTCTACCAAATTCACAATAAAAATATTGTCATTAATTAAGAGCATTTCTATTAAGTAATGTAGAGATGAAGATTGAAGAATAATCCAGACTGGTCTCTTCATTTTTTTTCCCGCGGCTGTATATTTAGTGGGTAAATGTGCAAGGAAGATACAATGTGTATATCTGTAAGGCAGCGAGAGAAAGAACACAATAAACCATTAATCAGCTGAAATGTCATCATGTCCTCAGCCCTTCAGTGTGAATGAGGGAGACAAAGGGTGTGTGTGTGTGTGTGTGTGTGTGTGTGTGTGTGTGTGTGTGTGTGTGTGTGTGTGTGTGTTAGAGGGCACAGCAGCTTGGCAGATAGTAAGAGATAAAAACGTGACATTTTCCACATTGTCAGACATCTGCTGACTACTAAGTATGTTTCTGTCTCTCTCTCTCTCTCTCTCTCTCTGTCACTCTCTTTCTTTCTGTCTGTCTCTCTCTCTCTCTCACACTGTCTCTCTGTCTCTCTCTCTCTTTCTCTCTGTCTGTCTCTCTCTCACACTGTCTCTCTGTCTGTCTCTCTCTCTCTCTGTCTGTCTCTCTCTCTCTCTCTCTCTCTCTCTCTCTCTCTCTCACACTGTCTCTCTGTCTGTGTGTGTGTGTCCGTCATTGTCAAGTGGAAATTTACAGCTCTGGTCGTGTCATTTCGCACTGCTTAGAGGTTCCACCAATCACGAGGCACATTTTATACACTTCCTAACAAGGAAGGGAGGGAAGCAGTTGGGCAAAATTTAGCTTTTCGAATTCGTCTCTGTAAATTTCTTACAAATGCAAGACTAAAGAGCCTTGATTTAGACCATTTAAAGGTGCAGTGTGTAGATTTGGACCATTAAAGGTACAATGTGTAAAGGGAATTGGTGTTTTTCAGAACGACTTGGTTGAAATGGAATACAATATTCATAAGTATGTTTTGATGAGTGTACGCTATAATGGCTGGAACAGGCGCACTGCCACATTTCTACAGTAGCACAGAATGGCAAACTTATCGGCTGTGGTGAAGTGTGTAGGGCGGTCGTCCACTGGGTTACAGGGTCGGTGGTTGGATCCCACCCGTCTCCCCCCCACATGTCCAAGTGTCCCTGGGCAAAGAGACACCGAACCCTAAATGTCTCCTGATAGTTAGCTTGCACCCTGCGTGGTAGCTGCTGCTGCTATCAGTGTATGATTGGGTGAATGTGTACAGAACAATGTAGAGCGCATTTGGCATTTTCAAGCTTTATTAGACAGTACAGAGTTGGAATGGGGAGACAGAGAGAGAGAGAGAGAGAGAGAGGGGGGGACGACCTGCAGTAAAGGTCCACGGGTCGGATTTGAACCCGCGACCACTGCAACGAAGGCCGGAGCCAATATGGTACGCGCTCTATCCACTACACCACCGGAGCGCCCCCAACTAATGCCTTTTAACAATAATCAAACTGAGCTGTTTAAAGAAGTGGACTACACACATTTAAATAGAGAGCTTTATCTAAAGCAAAACCACATTAGGGGTAATTTCATCCTTAGAGTGGAGTCAGTTGAAGACACGTTTTGATTTACAGTTGGTGTCGGTTGGCCCTGAGATTGGTAATATAATGTGTGTGTGTGTGTGTGTGTGTGTGTGTGTGTGTGTGTGTGTGCGTGCACCGGTTGGAAGACCAAGAAGAAGTAAATACATCTTCACCTCATCACTTGATATTGTGGAAAGACTTGAGGCCAGTGGTGGATGATGCCATCTTTAGAAACTATAGCTTCTTGTCCTTGAAGGCCACCGTAGCTTCTGTAAATTCTCCCATACTTGAGTGGTTTTCGTTTTAAAGTATTAATTGCAGTAGCCTACAATAACTATCCACTATACCTGGCTTCATTCATATCTCACACACACACACACACACACACACACACACACACACACACACACACACACACACACACACACAGAGTTTCCTCGTTGTGCTATTAATTAACTGTGTTGAGGAAGCTATAGCCCTGAAGAGATATGTGCCAAGCCAAATAGTAGAGACACAATTGAGCTGTTGGAATACAATAAACATTTTCTGACACACACACACACACACACACACACACACACACACACACACACGCCTACGCCTCCAATTATAGTAGTGAGACTCTTAGCTCAATCCACACAAACTCACCCTCTCTTTTTTTTTCTTTTCATTGCGTCTCCAGAATGGCTCAAAAGGAGAAGCTGTAGTGTCTAAAGGACTTTTTTTTATTCTCCCAAACTGAGGGGTTATCGTTTTAAAGTATTAATTGCAGATCCGCTATCACTGGGTTAATTCAAGTCTTAGGGGCACTTTACACGGCCACGCAAAACGGTGCATACGCAGAAAAATTTCTGCGGTTGCACTATATCATTTACAGGAAAACAGCAAACGCAAACGCAAACGCAGGCATGAACCGCAGATTTTTGAGATCACCTCGAGGGAGGATTTTTTGGAAAACTTAACGGTTTTGGTTTCCTGTAAACACCGAAACCATTTCCCCTGATAACGCTGACGTCACGGCTCCACCCTCACACATGCGCATTGCGTTTGGATATAAATAGGCATGCGCCGTCTTTGTAGGTCCATGTGCGCCAGTTGGAAAACAACAACAACAATGGCGGATCACCGAGCTGTATTCATTGTGCACCAATCGCTCCTACAAGCAAATAGGGAGAGAGTTGTGCTCTGCCTGTTTTTCTAGCTAAATAAACGTGTGTCACTTCTATATGCCAGGGACACGGCTCTCTCTACATTAAAAAAACACTATCAGCGTGCAGCGGTTAAGTTAGGCTACTGTTCAACAAAAGGAGCATTAAGGCTACGGCTTCACAGTAAAAGTATTTCACTGGCTAAACATTCATAGCATTTCGCTGGACACACGTGAGTTGACTTTTATTCTGAAGTACGCCTAACAGGAAAGTATCCGCTCACGAAGCCCCTTCACTATCAGCAAGTCTGCTGTTTTTCCGAGTTCAATGCGGTGAAATAAGCTTGTCTTTTACAATATTTGTAACCCCAAGCTTACACCAACCGCTTTATGAACGTTAGTGGCATTAATTTTCGGTTACAGTAAGGTTTTATGCATCAAATTGTACCGGAAGAGCTATCTACTAGGCTGTGTCACCGCTGACTATTGGCTTGGCATGGCTGCTACTTCAGCGATTTCGGCCCGTTTCCTCTGAAAACTTTGTGTACGGGTGAAGATGTCAGATAAATTGTGTCTGAACGGGTTTTTTTTTTTTAAACCAAAAACGGGAAAACTCACGTTTTCACCGTGTAAAGTGCCCCTTAGATCAATTGTCACTTAATCATGCTCTTGTCTACCTCCTTACTGCTATTTATAGCATTTATTTATTTATTTATTACCAATCCTCACAAACTCACCCTCTCTTGTTTTCTTTTCGCTGCCCCTCCAGAATGGCTCAAAAGGAGAAGCTCCAGTGTCTAAAGGACACACACACACGTGTCACTTGTCACTTAACCATGCTCTTGTCTACCTCTGTCTTACTGCTATTTATAGAATTTATTAAATTATTTTCTTAATTTATTGTGAGACTGGGAACTGGCAACTAAATAAAGAGCCTTCTCATTCTGATCATTGTCTTGTGTAGCCGACTATAAAACCCACCCAAAATCAAACTTACCTTACCCCCTCTCTCGTTCTCTTTTCGTTGCCCCTCCAGAATGGCCCAAAAGGAGAAGCTCCAGTGTCTAAAGGACTTCCATAAGGACACTCTGAAGCCGTCCCCCGGTAAGAGTCCCGGGACGCGGCCCGAGGACGAGGCGGAGGGCAAACACCCGCAGAGAGAGAAGTGGGCGAGCAAGCTGGACTTTGTCCTGTCGGTCGCCGGGGGCTTCGTCGGTTTGGGGAACGTCTGGCGCTTCCCCTACCTCTGCTACAAGAACGGTGGAGGTGAGGGTTACACACACACACAGTCACTCACTCACTCACTCACTCACTCACTTCCTCTGCTACAAGAACGGTGGAGGTAAGGCGCACACACGCACTAATACGCACGTTCACACACTCAGTCAGTCAGTCAGTCAGTCAGTCACTCACTCACTCACTCATCTAACTCACACACACGTTATTAGTTGGTTAAGGGAATGTCTGGCACTTCCCCTACCTCTGCTACAAGAACGGTGGAGGTAAGGGTTACACACGTTCACACACACACGCACTAATACGCACGCACACACACACACACGCACTCACTCACTCACTCACTCACTCACTCACTCACTCACTCACTCACTCACTCACTCACTCACTCACTCAACTTAACTTTACAAACGTGCATTTTTTTTCTTATTATTGTATAAATTTTGCTATTATATAAATCAATTGCCTTTTTATTTCTAACATTTATTTTTTGGCGTTTTCAAGCTTTATTAGACAGTACAGAGTTGAAATGGGGAGAGAGAGAGAGAGAGAGAGAGAGAGAGAGAGAGAGAGAGAGAGAGAGAGAGGGGGGGGTGACCTGCAGTAAAGGTCCACGGGTTGGAGTCGGATTTGAACCTGCGACCACTGCAACGAAGGCCGGAGCCAATATGGTACACGCTCTTATCCACTACACCACCAGAGCACCCCATTAATTGCCCTTTTTCTTGTCTTTTTCTCCACCTCCGCCCAGGTGCATTTCTCATCCCCTACTTCATCTTCCTGTTTGGCGGAGGGCTGCCCGTGTTCTTCCTGGAGGTTTCTCTGGGTCAGTTCACCTCGGAGGGCGGCATCACCTGCTGGGAGAAGCTCTGCCCCATCTTCACTGGTACGTACTGCAGACAGACTCTCTCTCTCCTTCTCTCTCTCCCTCCCTCCCTCCTTCCCCCTCTCTCTCTCCCTCTCTCTCTCTCTCTCTCTCTCCCTCCCTCCCTCCTTCCCCCTCCCTCCCTCCCTCTCTCTCCCTCCCTCCCTCTGCCCCATCTTCACTGGTGAGACAGACAGACAGACAGACAGACAGACAGACAGACAGACAGACAGTAACCTATGCATCATCTGCTGGGAGAAGCACTGCCCCATCTTTACTGGTACGTACTGGAGACAGACAGACAGACAGACAGACAGATAGACAGACAGACAGACAGACAGACAGACAGGCAGACAGACGGACAGGCAGACAGACAGGCAGACAGACGGACAGGCAGACAGGCAGACAGACAGACATGCAGACAGACAGGCAGGCAGACAGTAACCTATGCATTACCTGCTGGGAGAAGCTCTGCCCCATCTTTACTGGTAAGAGAGACGGACGGACGGACGGACGGACGGACGGACAGACAGACCTACCAACTGAACTAAGGGCATAAATCCTATTCCAATCTCGCTCTAAAGAACATTTTTGGGCCAACTAAATGTTGGTCTTAAAACATTTTTTTCAGTATAGAGCAGCAAAAGCGCTCAGGGTTTGGAGGGTTGGGGTTGGTGGGTGGATTGTATAATAGCCTTCATCAGTGTCCCAGTTGTGCTCTGTCCCATCGGGCGTCATATGCTGCTTTACAGCTATATGGGACCTACCTACTCTCTGTGCTCTATTCTACTCTGCTCTGCTTTACCGCTATATATGGGACCTACATGGTTTTCCACAATGAAAAATGCGCTGGGACCTGAATTTGCTTTAAACAGGTTAATATTCAGATATATTGAGGTTCAGACAATTACCGTAATTTTCGGACTATAAGCCGCAACTTTTTCCCCATTTTTCGACCCTGTTATTACACAGCACAGTATATGTTCTGTAGCTACTAGCTACTATTGCACTAAATGGTAACACTTGAATACGTTATGCAAATATGCAACTTGTTTGTTGAAATGTTAATAAATGGGAGCTTCCTCAAGCAGCCATCTCTTTCCCGACAATCCCCTCTGTGCACGAACTCTTACATTATGGTAATTAAACATTATAACACCTGCGGCTTATAGTCCAGTGCATTTTATAGTGTGGAAAATATATTATAACTATTTGGCTGTAACGTCCCAAACTTCACTGTTTTTTAGACATTACATACACATAATCAATTGTCTCTACGCTCTATTCTACTCTATCCCTCCCAAACATTTTGGTTTTACACAATGAAAAATGTCCTTGCTGAATCTGTATCATCTGGTCAATGATCAAAATCCTTCGTGATTTTTCTCTACTTATGACATCTATTGCAGCATGTCCGTCCTGGGAGAGGGATCCCCCCCCCCCCCCACACACACACACAGAGGGATCCCTTACTTTGTCGACTCTCCCTGAGATTTCTTCAAACTTTTTTTTAAAATCCCGGTTAAGGGTTTTTTACTGGGAGTTTTTTTCTCAGCCGAGCTAAGGGTGTAAGGGCAGGGTGTCATATTGTGTCATATTGTATGAAATGTAAAGCCCACTGAGACAAATGTCAATGTGTGATATTGGGCTATACAGATAAAACTGATTTGAAATAAAACTGATTTGTAGCTGCTCTTAGCTTCAAGGAGGTTAATATAGAAGTTCAGCTAATAATAGATCATTAGTTTAGCTATTATTTTGTTGCCCTGTAAAGTCCCAAACGTCACAGTTATTTTCATCACATACATAGAACCAATTGTCTTCTAGCGTTGTCAGCTCCACACATAACATACAAAGCTCTCTTTAGCTGTAGCCTTTGGGTGGACACATTTTAAAGTTGTGATTTGTTTTATTCCAATACATCCCTAGATTATATTTTGATGGGATAGACCTTTTTATATTGGTATCTTTTTTTAGTGGTGATCACCTCTTTAAAGGTGCAGTGTGTAATATGACATCATCAAGGAAGTTCTACAAAGTTCTAGAATGCAACACTCCCTGGGTAACCCCACCCCTTTAGAATAATAACAGAAGCTATAGTGGCCTTCAAGGACAAGAACAATTCTACATTTTAAACAATGCACCTGATGACATTCCAACTATGACACTTTCAAGATGGCGGCACTAGGCCTTGGTCCAAGATATGCAGAAATATGGACATATATGAGACCTTTTCTAAGGGGAGAAAAAAAATATTCAAAACATTTTTTTCAGCTATTATGCACTAAATTAAATGTACTTATGGATATTAAAATTACTTTCTACAAAATCTGCTAAGAAATAAAACTCAAAATTCTACACACTGCAGGTTTAATGGAAGGAGGTGAAACGGGGTAAGGATTATATTAGTCCAGCTGAGCTCTTGTTGTTTTTCAAAGCGGGACGGCTGTTGGACACACATACGGCTGAGTCACAATCACTGTCCTCCAATCACACGGCTTACATTTTACCCGGCAACTGTTACCAGGCAACCGGGCCTGCCTCTGGTACACACACCAACACACAGAGGCTCTATTCACCTCCGCTGCTCCTGGGAAAATATTCTCTCTCTCTCTGTGTCTCTCTCTCTGTCTCTCTCTGTCTCTCCCTCTCGCTCTCTCTGTTTCTCTCTCTTTCTGTCTCTCTCTCTCTCTCGCTCTGTATCTCTGTCTCTGTATCTCTCTGTCTCTCCTCTCTCTCTGTCTCTCCTTCTCTCTCTCTCTCTGTCTCTCTCTCTGTATCTCCCTCTCTGTCTCTCCCTCTATCTCTCTCTCTCTGTATCTCTCTCTGTTTCTCTCGCTCTCTCTCTCTCTCTCTATCTGTATCCCTCTCCCTCTCTCCCTCTCTGTCTCTCTCTCTCTCTCTCTCTCTCTCTCTTTTCTAATTCTCTTTTGTTTCATCTTAATCAATCTTTGATCTCTTGCTCTGCTTATCCTCTGATGTGTTCTGTGGGCTGTTGCCGTAGCAACAATGTGATTTGGGACATTGCGCGCGCGCGTGTGTGTGTGCGTGCGTGTGTGCGTGTGTGCGTGTGTGTGGGGTGTGTGTGTGTGTGTGTGTGTGTGTGTGTGTGTGTGTGTGTGTGTGTGTGTGTGTGTGTGTGTGTGTGTGTGTGTGTGTGTGTGTGTGTGTGTGTGTGTGTTCGTGTTCTGTCTTCAAGGGAGAAAAAACCTAGGCACATCGCAGCAGAAATAAATACTTCAAAATTTAAAATAATGAAACTTCAGCTACGATGGTAAAAATACCAAACTAAATTCATAAGCGTGACGTTGAATTAGTCAGGTGTGTGTGTGTGCGTGTGTGTGTGTGTGTGTGTGTGTGTGTGTGTGTGTTGATCAAGACACATCGTCAGTTTGGATATTAAGAAATGGAAAACTACAGACAGGGAGCAGAATAGTCATGATATATTAACTCATTCAGCTGGTGTTGAGAGAGAGGAGGGGGAGCAGAGAGAGAAGAGAGAGGGGGGGGAGAGGGGAGAGAGAGGAGAGAGGAGAGAGAGAGAGGAGGGGGGGGGAGAGGAGGAGAGAGAGAGAGGAGAGAGGGAGAGGAGGGGAGAGGGGGGGGGGGGGGAGGGGAGGAGAGAGAGAGAGAGAGAGAGAGAGAGAGAGAGAGAGAGAGAGAGAGAGAGAGAGAGAGGGAGAGAGGGGGAGAGAGAGAGGGGTGGGGAGAGAGAGAGGGGTGGGGAGAGAGAGGGAGAGAGAGAGAGAGAGAGAGAGGGGGAGAGAGGGGGAGAGAGGGTGAGAGAGAGGAGAGAGAGAGAGAGAGAATTTCACAGGAAGAATGAGTGAAATAAGCTAGCCTGGTCCTACCAGACCATCGTACTTCATTTCATTTGTACAGAAGGTCTGGAATCGCTCAATTGACAAATGTTAACTCACTTGAAGGCGGGTGTCTGTTGAAGTTTAAAACTATTGGATCTGCCCAGTGCCACTCTGGATCTGATAACCAATCGCATAACGTTTGGTCGTGACTTACAGTATGTCATGCGCCGGCTTCTGAGACACTCCCTCTGTTCGCTGATTGGACCGGTAAAAGAGAAAACCCACTAATATACCTCACATCATCATCATCATCATCTTTATTGGCAGACTCATGGTCCATATACAGCACACACAATAAATATAGACATAAACACAGAATATATTAAAAAAAGAGACATCACAACAGAGATTTGTACCAGAGCTTCCATAAGGAAGACTGGTATCGCACACAACTACATGCAGGATTCACCAGCATCTGCACGAGACTGTTCTTGCAATCGTAAGAACAGTCTTGTGCAGATCCGACTGACTACTGAAGAACAAATGTCGTGGGTTCTAGTGGGTTCTAGAGGGTTCTAGTGGGTACAGGGAAAACCAAATTAAAAGGATGAATTGTTAATGTAAACACAGTGAGCAGGGTAAACCAAGGTCATCAGAGGAGCACAAGAACTGACTCATTTGTTTGTTTGATCAGCACTGTCCCATGTGATTCAACCGTGTGTGTGTGTGTGTGAGAGAATGTGTGTGTGTGTGTGTGTGTGTGTGAGCGTGCGTGTGTGTGAGCGTGTGTGTGTGTGTGTGTTAAGTGATGCAGAAGCTTGACGGCTATACTAATAAGCTGTGTAATTAAAAAGGTTAAATTGCAACGTAGAAAAAATTCACACATTTTATAAAGAGACAACGTGCTCTCAAACCAATGCACCCAGTTAACAAGACACACACACACACACACACACACAGACAGACAGACACAGCCACACACACACACACACACACACACACACACATCTGCCTATCCACCACCAGTTAATTCCCAGTTAAGACATTCATACTAAAGATACAATTTCAACACGTAACTTCTATCCACCAAACATCTGTGTGTTGCTTCTCCTTTTTTTGACATGTGACTCGTGTTTCAACATGAACTGGCTAATGTCACTTCCTCTTTTCTGGCCAATCAAAATCCAGCTCTTAAAAATACTACTTCCTCTTACACAAAATGAGGAGACACTACATTAACTAAATGGTGTTTGATGTCATCTTGTTAAAACTGATTTTATAAAGCAGTTATCGAAAAAAGTATTGTTCAGGAATGGGTATCACAGTCAAGGTATCTGTCAATATCGAAAGGTGTTACAGGTGATACTCATATTATTAGAATATCATGGAAAATGAATTGGAATTGAGGCAAGAATTCATGCAAAAGGGGCCTGAACCAAGTACTGAGTACATATCTATGATTATACTTTATATAGGGCCGACTTTTCTATATTTAAAATCCCTTTTTTTATTGATTTTTATATAATATTAAAATTTTCAGAGATTTTTAATGTGGGGTTTTTATAAACTGTAAGCCATAATAAATACAATTATAACAAATGAACGCTTGAAATATCTCACTTTGCATGTAATGAGTCTATATAATATTTCAAATCCACCTTTTTTAAGTTGAATTACTGAAATAAAGGAACTTTTGCACGAAATTCTAATTTTTCGAGTTTCACCTGTATCCTGGAACAACTTACAGCAACAAATTAAACTAAATACCTTCATATCCTTTAACCAATTTAAACAAACTATCTTAAGTCTGCCAAACTCTACCTGTAACTGTTTTAATTAGACTATATTGTACTTTCACCCATTTATTTTAATTGCTGCCACTCTTCACCACTATGTAAATGTTTCAATTGTTTTTTTCTCTTCACCTGCTGTTGTGTATTTGATGTTTTTGCATTGAATATTGTTTATGTAATGTTGTTTTTCCTTTGAATTTGTTTTGAATTTGACGTCATTGCAAATGAGGGTCACCCCTCAATTGGTCTCTCGAGGATAAATAAAAGTTAAATGAAGAAAAAAAAAAAGAAAAAAAAAATGTATACTCACACTGTCCCCTCCCTTGTCCCTCCTGTCTGCAGGTATTGGTTACGCCTCCATTGTGATCGTGTCTCTGCTGAATATCTACTACATTGTCATCCTGGCCTGGGGAGTGTACTACTTATTCCAGGTGAGTTCATTATTTTAGTGTGTGTGTGTGTGTGAGTGTGTGTGTGTGTGTGTGTGTGTGTGGAGTTTACTACTTATAACAGGTGAGTTTGCGTCGAAAATAAATCTTGATTATAATATGCCCTGCA
>CM047518.1:26909369-26931869 GCA_026122265.1 Ammodytes dubius
CACCCATTCGATGCACGATAACAGCAGCCTACATGGTCAGGGTAGGTAGCAACAGGGTACTAATGTTAAAAGATAACACGAGAGCAATTCTGGTTCATTCTGGCAGGGACACTCGAACATGATGGTTACGGGGGAGGAACCGCGACCTCTGGACAGAGGGGAACCCCTCATGGTTGACTGCGCCAGAATGAGAACCTCAATGGCATGACAGGCCACTGGTAGACAAAGGCACTCTTCTGTTTACTATGGGAGATTCTCAGCACTAGGTTTACTAGAAACACCCTCCTGTTCTGGGGGATCAACCAGAGACCTCATGGTTACTGGGAGGAGGAACCAGAGACCTCATGGTTACTGGGAGGAGGAACCAGAGACCTCATGGTTACTGGGAGGAGGAACCAGAGACCTCATGGTTACTTGGGAAAGGAGGAACCAGGACCTCATGGTTACTGGGAGGAGGAACCAGAGACCTCATGGTTACTGGGAGAGGAACCAGAGACCTCATGGTTACTGGGAGGAGGAACCAGAGACCTCATGGTTACTGGGAGGAGGAACCAGAGACCTCATGGTTACTGGTCGCCCCCCCCCCCCCCTCCCTTTCCTCTAGGACATCCTACCACCCTATCTATCTGTCGTAGGAAACCTTTATGAACACACATATTTTAGGCAAGCTTGTGAACATTTTGTGGTGACTGTGACTGACACATATTCACTGTTATACTGATCCTCCCGTCTCCCCGCCACATGTCCAAGTGTCCCTGGGCAAAGAGACACGAACCCTAAATGTCTCCTGATAGTTAGCTTGCACCCTGCGTGGTATAGCTGCTGCTGCTATCGGTGTGTATGAATGTGTGCTCCAGTTTAAGTCTCTTTGGATAAAAGTGTCTGCTAAATGACATGTAATGTAATGTAATGTACAGGTCTCTTAACCTCATTTGAACCCTAATGGGCTTTTTCTCTTACATGATTTTTAAATTACCATTTTAGAGGCAAGTAGATAATTTATAAAAACAGTGAATTTTATTATATATTATTTTCTAGAAAGTCTCATTAGTGTGCATATTTCAATTTGGACCAGGCCTAGTCCGCCAATCGTTAAATAAAATAGTTTGGAACATCAAGTGAAATTGTTAAATTTTTTGTTCCTTAGTCCTTGTAGTCACTGCACTTCCGTTTCGTCATTCTAACGGTTGGGTACCCGGCGTCAGCTTGCCTGAACTTTGTGGAATCAATGTTCGTACTATTACCCACCTGCACCTTAAGACCCAATCGTTGTGCCCTTGTCATGCTGTAGAATAAAGCATTGCCGTTTACGTTTCAGAAATATGTGCAAAGTTCCCGAGCACCTTCTGAGCAGGGATAGCTCAGTTTTCACATTTACAGTCCAGTGTGTACAGGACCCAGACGTAGGTGCCCTGTGTACTGCCTGAATCGAATAGAATGTAGGCTTGATTTACCTTAAGGTGCTCTGAGGAACTTTCATTGTGTGTTGATTCCTTGCACCCCCTTTGGACAAAAGCGGTAGTGTTTTTACTACGCCAGCTATTGTTCCTGGGTGAGCGTATACCTACGACAAAGGCATTAAGACAAACTATTTAAAAATAACATTCTTTGCACTGATGGTCTCGTTTGCTGTTACATGTTATTTATGATCATCAGAGGAAAAATTAGACAGTTTTCAGAAATATTTCAAAGTTCCTCGTAGCACCTTTTTGAGCAGAAATAGCTCAGTTTTCACATTACAGCTCTCAGATATGTTATTTTGAAAAGTCTGGGTAAAAAAACAATATATTTTTTCCAGTTGAACATAATTATTATAGAATATTCTGAACATTATAATTCTAAAGCCTTAGAACGGTATAACAGAAAATAATAGCAGCTTTAAAATCTTGACTTTTTCTGAACTAAAACTGTTTATCGGACCATGTCTATTAGACTAGCAGGAGGGGCCCTCAGATTTTCAGGTACCCCTACCCGAGGTAAGAACAAACCCCAACACTGATTGAGTACCTCAGCAAATCTGATGAAGATAAGAGTGAGCATTCCCAAGTATGGGCTTTTTTGTCAAGTTCCGGAATGGCCGAATTTGGCTTTTTTGAGGGACTGGGGTAGTTCTAAAGAATAACCGAAAAAACACATTTCGCCCAAAGATAAAAATGCTCGACAATCAATTTCATGAACAGGACATTCTAAAAAATAAAATAAAAATCATTGTTGAGGTTTGTTCTATATCTCGAAAACTAAAGCCTTTGTGGGCACTTGCTGCTAGACTATATGTCTTGAGTAACAAAATAACCCCATCATTGAGGCTATTGTTATGGGCAACATGTGTCTAGACCAACATCATATCACCATGTGCTGTGTTAAAGAGGTCAACCGAGCTGTCTGGCCCCCACATAAAGCGTTTGAAATTGGTTCCAATCATTGCAATATAAAATCAATTTGAGACTGTTTGAATGGCAGTGCATTCAGTAACACAACAGAAGGACAAAACTAGATTTTCTGACTGTATTTTTGCAGTTGAACAATGAATTTTTCTAGCCTACCTACGTCAGAACTTATTCGACAAAATGAGTTTCCATCTATCATTTTGGGCAATAAAATTTTTTCGCACAATTCAAAACAACCTTTTGTGATGCCATGCTTCAAAATGCGCAAAGACTGTTTTAGAAATATTTAAAAGTTTATTGTAGCACCTGTGGTGTAGTGGATAGAGCGCGTACCATATTGGCTCCGGCCTTTGTTGCAGGGGTAGCGGGTTCGAATCCGACCCGTGGACCTTTACTGCAGGTCATCCCCCCTCTCTCTCTGTCTCCTCCTTACAACTCTGTACTGTCTAATAAAAAAAGCTGAAAATCCCCCAACCCCCCAAAAAAAAAAAAAAAAGTGTTAATGCTTTATTATTTACGGTTAGTTAAGGACTAGTTAAGCATAAACTAAGCATTCCAGTTAGTTAATACTTAGTTTGTTTACTAAACATTTATTAACAGTTAGGTAATGCTTAGTAAATGCCTATTTAGCCTAATTAAGCATAAACTAACAGTTAGTGAATGTACCCTTATTTTAAAGTGTTACCATTATTATACCTTGAAACTAGCCTCAGCCTTTCTCTCTCTCTCTCTCTCTCCCTCTCTCTCTCACTCTATCAGGTGTGGATAGACGCCGGCACACAGATTTTCTTCTCCTACGCAATCTGTTTGGGTGCCATGACTTCCCTGGGGAGCTACAACAAGTACAAATACAACTGCTACAGGTGAGCGTCAGTTTTCAGTGGGGGGTGTTTTAGTCTTTAGCTGCTGTGTGTAGTGTTAGCTTAGTTGGGGTATAGCATAGCTTGCGGGTGGTGGGGAAAAGGGGTGGAGGTGGAAGGGTTAGTTTGAACGGGGGATCGTTGTGTGTTCATTAACAAATCCTCCTCATGACATATGTGTGACATAGGGACTGTTTGCTGCTGGGAGCCCTCAACAGTGGTACCAGTTTTGTGTCTGGCTTCGCAATATTTTCCGTCCTGGGCTTCATGGCACAAGAGCAAGGGGTGGACATTGCTGATGTGGCAGAGTCAGGTACGAGGATTCTGTAAAAAAAAAATGGTGGCAGTGATGGTGGGCGCTGCTGCCTACCCATGAGTTTGAGTTGAGTTGAGTTAACAACGTTTAAAACAAATAAAAAAAGAAAAAAAACAACATCTTCAACGGCAATAAAGTGATTTCCCAAAGAAAAACAGCAACGAACGAACGAACGATACCCTAAAAAAAGGTTTAAAATTAGCGTAAAAAACATGTTTAATTTTTTTTTATATTAATTTTTTTCTCCGAATGGTATTATACAGCTCCAGAAAAAAAATTAAGAGACCAGTCTGGATTTTTCTCAAATCTTCATCTCTACATAACTTATTGAAAATGCTCTAAATGACAAAAAAAAATATTGGAATTTGGTAGAAATGTTGTCAGTAGTTTACATTCTAAAAACCAATATGTTCATTCTACTCAAACATATGCCTAAGAATAGTAAAACGAGAGACACTGAACATTTGGAGTGGTCTCTTCATTTTTTCCAGAGCTGTATATATTAAGAACATTGATCGATTTTGATTTGAATGACATGGATTTCTCGAATTGATGAACTTGAATCCTTGAATATTATTATAAAAATGACGGCATCGGAATATGGAAGTTTCCGCAATCAAACACTCCTTGACGAAAGCAGACTATGAGACCATAGGACCCATTTTATTTCATTTTATTTTATTTTTATTATTCAAATAAAGCAAGTTGGATGGAGTAGGGCCAGAAGAAACATTATTTTATTTTTGGAAGAGCAAGAGTTGAAGACATTAGGACTATTATTTACGGCTAGCGCTAGAGCTTGTGATGCTAGGTGCGTCCTGCGCCAATGTGCTATAGCTTGACCTCACTGTCAAGAGTTTTTTTATTTGTATGAGAAACTCCTTCTCTATCTACATGTGACACATTTGAAATCACCGTTTTCGTGGTTCCGATCCATTTGAGTGACATATTGGCATATTGGGTTATTAGTTGGTTCTTTTTTCTTTTCAAATACAAACTGGCAAATCCAGAACTGGCATTTTTTTACTATTTATCGTTTAAATTGGGTTCCACAGCCATAGTAACTATAAACAACAGAAATCGGCTGTATCTAAGCATAGCATTAGTTGGTTTTCATACAACTGTAAGTGCCAACATCATGCCCGTGGACTCACAGTAAACTGTATCTCACTTTTACATGTACTTTATCCCTTATATACTTTTAAAGCCTTTTATACACGATGGTTGTTTTGTTTTGGTGGTAATCCACCAGCAGAAAGCTTTTGAAAAGTCTGAATCTCCCGTTGCTTCATTTCCTTAAAGGCCTACTTCACCGGTTTGAATATGAAGGTGTATTGAATTCTGAGATCCTATGTAGTATAAATGTGTGAAAAAATTGCAATCGGTTCATCTTTCTGTGATGTCACGAGAAAAAGAAGTATAGGGTTTAAAAAAAACCCTTTTCTGCCTTTTCTCAGGCTAGGATGAACCGATTTCAATTTTTTTTCCGCACATTTATACTACATAGGATCTCAGAATTCAATACACCTTCATATTCAAACCGGTGAAGTAGGCCTTTAATGTGCTTACGACATAAAGGCATCTTTTTGAAATCAAACGAGGCACAAACTTGTGATTTTTAGCTGATATTTATTTTTGAAGAATATTATTAGCAAGAAGTGCTTTGGTTAAAGCCCAGGCTTCCTCTTTAGGCCTATATCATCCAGGTTGAAGGAAAAAAAACAAACAAATGTAGCTTCTTAGCCTTTGCCAGCTAACTGTAAACGCTGTCCATTGCTGCCAGACCCCAGTTTGATACGAATATTGGACAGTTCTGTAGTGTCCGATTTTCATTTTGCATCCATGACTTCAAATGTTTTTAATGCCGAATTGTGCAATATATCAACGTGCAATGTGTTTGGTAAGTGGGTTGATGCTCCACAGGTCATGAAACAATAGTGCTTATATATATCAGAAGAACCAGACAATCCCCAATGGGCAACATGGGACTTATTAAGTTATCTTTATTTGTCAGTTGTACACGAGGCACATTGAAAGTTGTCTTTTCTCAAGGACACAATGGTAGAGATGGTGGGCACCGTAGACACAATACCAGCCTCTGCTAGTTTTACGACTCACACCCTCCTGTCCGGTGCCGGGGATCGAACAGCGACCTCATGTTACTGGTCGGCCACCTTACCTCTAGGCCATCCTACCACCCTATATATATATGTTACAATCAGGAGGTACATTTTATAGTCTGGAAATTGTTTGTTTATTTGCTGGGAGCCTAAGAAAAGAGCAGGGTAGCTAAACAACAGAATACAATTAAAGTATTCACTCTGAAGCTACGAGATTTAGGAGGTTAGTGGTAGTGTAAGGACATCATTGTAAGTCTGCCTTAACTGCGACTGCTTCTGATGTTATACAATTTATCATTCATAATGGCATGACCCGATTATCCCGACTGTATAAAGGACAGTGTGTTATTACCAGTGCAGAAAAAAAGCCTTTTTGTGCAGGCTTTGTTGATCTACAAATGCACTAGAAAAGAAAAATCAGTTACATGTGCAAACTTTACTTTTTTAAATGTTTGTTTTTGTAAAGTTGAGTAAGGATTTGATGTGGATCCTTTTTCCGTGAGTTTATACACTCAAGGGTTGATTCATTGTTCTGCTAGCATTTAGTATTTAGACTCCCCCCCCATTAGCGGGATTTTAAAGTTGGTGCTATATTTTTGAGTCAACGCTGTGTTTGGTTGGATGCCTTGTCAAAATTCATAACAAAAAAATGAACTTATTTATTTATTTATTTATTTATTTATTTAACGTATCTTGCTCTCAACTGCAATGGCTGTTTTTTTTGCTGTTACTACTGCTTACATGTTAATCGACTTCTGTTTTTACAGTTTACAACGTAGCGTAAAGATGTCACATTTTATCCGAGGATTGACAGAAAATGTTTTGCTTTTTTTATATGACATCCAAGTTTGCATATTACCTGCTGTATTGCAATGGTCATGTGTATTCTTTCATAGACAGTGTCGAATATTTCATGTAATTGTTGGAATGTTTACTGTGGTCTACTGCCTTTTTTTTTGTTATTTTACTCAATACATACACTAGTTATGAACCCATACATACTGTACGTACACAAATCCATTCGTAGTATGCATCACAATTTCTCTCATACATACTTCCACGGAGATGCTTTTAAACAATCCTAAGATTAGGATTTTTTTTTTTTACATTGGGTAATCAAGATCACATACAGTTAATTTACATCACATACTATACTTGTTCTTTGTTGTTCTATTTTCCTTTATGACATTATATAAGTATTGTCAAAAAAAATGTATTGTTTCATTTGTAATCTGTCATTGTAAATATAGTATCGTGTCGTCTGCATACAGCCTCATACAGAAGTCATGTCACATAAGTGCTGTTTAAGTAAAAGTAAAAGTAGGAAAGTAACGGGTGGTAAGTAAAGATATTGACAAGGCTTACTTAATCCTTTTTTCTCTTGACAACAACTAGTGTAATACAAATGCAGAAAAACACACACACACACACACACACACACACACACACACACACACACACACACACACACACACACACACACACACACACACACACACACATTTGCAGTGTTGTAGCCCACGTTTTAATAATGTATTGATATCTGGCTCTGCGTCTATATTGTGTGGGGCTTTTTCTTCCCATAGGGATGCAGATCAGATTTTTCTTTTCGATTATGCTAATGTTGCCTCCCCCCCCATCCCCCCTCCCCCCTTCTCTCTGTTCTCACCCCCCAAACCCCACACACCGCCCCCCTCCTCTACAGGTCCCGGGCTGGCCTTCATCGCGTATCCCAAGGCTGTAACCATGATGCCTTTCCCCACAGCCTGGGCAATCCTCTTCTTTGTTATGCTGCTTCTGCTTGGCCTCGACAGTCAGGTAAACAAAAATTTCGACTTCTTACGCACATATATATATTATATGTAAGGGCACAAGTCAAGTTGTCCTAAAGAACACTTGTAAGATAAAATAGATAAAAAGACAGACAGACAGATAGATAGATAGACAGACAGACAGACAGACAGACAGACAGAAAGACACACAGACAGACAGACAGACGAGACAGACAGACACACACACACACCAGCTAACTCACACCGCTGGCTCTTTGGTGTGAGTTAGTGTAAATATAACCAACGCAGTCATTAGTTTCGCCTGAGGATTTCATCACATGACAAAAATGAAATAAGGTCTAGATTACACAAGATTTTATTTTAAACTCTCTGTTTGTTGTTACACAGCAGCCATTTTGTTATCGAGCCGAACAATCCTGGTGTTAGAAAGCGTCAGATACCTTGGAGGCTTTTCTGCATTCTTTTGGCAAAAAAAAAAAAAAAAAAATCTAGGAAAAACTAGTCCCACAAATCTGCCCATAATCCACAACAACAGGCGACACGTGAAGTCATTAACATGGGCACTGACTGACTGACTGACTGACTGACCGACCGACCGCGAGCGCGTGCGCGTGTGTGGGTGTGTGTGGAGGCAAAGCACGCATGATCACTCAAATTACGAATTGGAGACATAACTGTCAAGGCCTCACTTTAAAATCACTTTGAGTAAAAAGTGGCTCAATTTAGGCCACTCTCCCCTATTACACTTAAAGGCCTACTTCACCGGTTGGAATATGAAGGTGTATTGAACTCGGAGATCCTATGAAGTATAAATAAAAAAGTAATATTCCAACCGGTGAAGTAGGCCTTTAATCTAACACAATTTGATATGATTTTTAATGATTTCTTGTGTTGTTCCAGTTTGTGGAGGTGGAAGGGCAGATCACATCACTGGTGGATCTGTATCCGTCCTTCCTAAGGAAGGGTTACCGCAGAGAGATATTCATCGCTATACTCTGCAGCATCAGCTACCTATTTGGACTCACTATGGTTACCAAGGTAAATATATCATTCTTTATTTCAGTTACTGTCATGTCTCTCGTCTATCAAGCTCTCTCTCTCTCTGTCTGTCTGTCTGTGTCTCTCTCTCTCTCTCTCTCTCTGTCTCTATATCTCTCTCTATCTCTCTCTGTCTCTCTCTTTTTTGCTTTGACTCACCATGGTTACCAAGGTAAACACAACACATGACAACTCAACAGAAAAAAAGTCCACAAGTAAATACACCTTCTATTCTACATACTACATCTGACCATAAAAATAATCTAGTTAAGATGGCTACGAGCAGTTCTGATTTTCCTTCAGTCCAAACAGGAGGGGGTGGGTGTGTGTGTGTGTGTGTGTGTGTGTGTGTGTGTGAACTGTGGCTGCAGACCTCATTTAAAGGCTTGAACCCACCGCTCGATAAACCAGAAACAACAGTGTTCATTCGGCTATTAGTGCCATTCTCTGGGGAGATGACAGCGGGCTATTTATACTGCCAAGTCATGAGAACTTCCCCTTGCTTTCTCTGGTATTAATAGATACTGTACGGCCTGACTTAGCTTATTCCAGGTCCATTCCTTATCCCATGAGAAAGAACTTGGTGACGGCAGCAAGATAAATATTTTAGATTGTAGGGATGCACCGAAAATGGCAAAATAAGTAATTTTCTGAAGTATCTATTATAAAAAAAAAAAAAAAATTACAGTCCCATTGCTTTGTATGTATTGCTGTGAAATTTATAATTGACGAAAAAGAAAAGAATAAAGACAAAAAAAAGGAAAGTGCAAGAGGAGGAAGAGAGCAAGCAGAAATAGTCAATAGTTAGCTGCTGCTATCGGTGTATGAATGTGTGTGTGAATGGTAATGTGGGAAAGGAAAACAGGTCTCCCTTGTAAAAGAGTCTTCGGACTCAATGGGATTTACCTGTATAAATAAAGGTTAAAAAAAAAAAAAAAAAAAAAAAGCGTCTGCACAGTAGGAAAGCAGGAAGCAGCCTCAACATAGCGCACAGAACATTGTTTACGTGTCAAATGTTGAGACAGAATAGTATAAATATCAGATTTCCCAATTTCACTGGAACTAATACGTGACACAATACTGTCAACATGACGAGTACATTTAGTTATGATTTTATTTTGAGCTCTTTCCTCTGAAATCTGGCTTTGATCTTTGTTTAAACACAGTTACTGTCATGTCTATCAAGCTCTCTCTCTCTCTCTCTCTCTCTCGTCTCTTTCTCTCTCTGTCCCTCCCTCCTCTCCTCTCTCTCTCTCTCTCTCCTCTCTCTGTCTCTTCCTGTCTCTCTTTCCTCTCTCTGTCTCTCTGTCTCTCTCTCTCTGTCTCTCTCACTCTCTCTCTCTGTGTCCTCTCTCTCTCTGTCTCTCTTCTCTCTATCTATCTTCTCTCTCTGTCTTGTTCTCTCTCTCTCTCTCGTCTCTCTCTCTCTCCCTCCATCTGTTGTTCCCATGGTAACGTCTTTTTTGGGATGTGGTGGCCTGGTTCAAGTTTAGGATTCCCATGATTGTTAAAACATCTTTCACTCTGGACACACCAACACACACACACACACACACACACACACACACACACACACACACACACACACCACACCACACACATACACACACACCACACACCACACACACACACACACACACACACACACACACACACACACACACACACACAGACACACACACACACACCACACTCCCACTCCCTCTCTCACACACACACACACGTGAGCAGCCTCACGTGTCAGCTGCTCTTGTTTGTCACGTTAGTTCTTAAATATCTCACATATATAGGATATCAAACCCTTATGATAGTTACATCGTCTTCAGAAATGAAAGTTACAATTTGTACTACTTCGCTGTTTATTAGTCTATTTCTCTCTGTCTCTCTTTCTCTCTATCTATCTCTCTCTCTGTCTTGTTATCTCTCTCTCTCTCTCTCACCCTCTGATTTTCTTACGGCAGCCTCTGTATTCAACTTTTGCTCGTTGGAGTCGGTTAGGCAATAATTATTTTGGTTTCGTCAATCGGGCAATAACGTTAGAGGAGTGTGTTTGGTGATGACACAGTTTTTGCGACGTGGCGAAAAATGTATATATATGCAAATGGGCGTGCTATGTCAAAAGATGCAGCTGACTTGTGGCATCTGTGGATATAATTTAATTTTTGACTTCAAATCTATGTTACATTTAAATACGGTTATTATTCCTGCACAGGCTTTCCTATTGACAGTGAGAAAAAATAAGATATTGTCTGTTCATGTTACTGGAGGAAAAATAATCTTGTTATAATTTCTGTTTCATTTAGTGTTTTTATCTGACTGCATTAATGAAAGCAAAACTACATTTCCTATAAAGCAAATAAATGTGTTTAAACAAAATGAAGATGCTTGCTATTCAAATTGGGAAATGGAATAACAAAATAACATATTTTAAAATATTTGTGTCTGTGTCTCTGTCTGTCTGTCTGTCTGTCTGTCTGTCTCTCTCTACAGGGTGGCATGTATGTTTTCCAGCTGTTTGACTTCTATGCAGCTAGCGGTGTGTGCCTTCTGTGGGTGGCATTTTTTGAATGTATAGCTGTTGCCTGGGTTTATGGTGAGTACAATATATATGTTTTTAAACTTAAAGGTGCAGTGTGTAGAATTTGGGTTTTATTTCCTAGCAGATTTTGTAGAAAGTAATTATAATATCCATAGTAATTTTAATTTAGTGCATAATAGCTTAATTTTTTTTTAGAATTATTATTTTTTTCCTTAGAAAGGGTCTCATATATGTCCATATTTCTCCATACTTTGGACCAAGGCCTTGTCACCGCCATTTTGGAAGTGTCATAGTTGGAATGTCATCAGGTGCATTGTTTAAAGTTTAGAATAGTTCTTGTCCTTGAAGGCCACTGTAGCTTCTGTTTTTACTCGAAAAGGGTTGGAATTACCCAGGGAGTGTTGCATTCTAGAACTTTGTAGAACTTACTTGATTATGTCATATTACACACTGCACCTTTAAAACACATTTTATAGACTCGTGTGCTAGTGTGTTAGCATATGAGCAGTAATATTAATATGTAAATGTATGTTGGGTGTGGTTCTACATAAGCCTTAGTCTACAGGTTTCTGCCACACCCACACATGTATTTTTATTTTTTCTCTAACATTTTTTTAAATCGATTTGTATGTGGAATAAATAAATAAACTAAACTAAACTGTCTTTTCAGGCGCTGATAATTTCTATGACGCTCTGGAGGACATGATGGGCTACAGACCAAATGCTTGGATGAAATGGAGCTGGACTGTGATCACTCCTCTACTGTGCATGGTGAGAGAGACGCTTTAATCAATACTGTACAAACCACCATTATCTGTTAAAGGGACAGTGCGTAACTTTGTACTGTGCATGGTGAGAGAGGCTTTAGAATACTGTAAAACCGATAATCGTTAAAGGGACTGCGTAACTTTGTACTGTGCAGGTAGAGAACGGCTTTTCATACTTAAAACCACCATCTTCTTTAACTACATGCTAACTCTCTTTCTCTATCTATCTTCTCTCCTCTCTGTCATGGTGCTCTCTCATCTGTCTCACCATTTCAACTCTGTAATGGTCTAATACTCTTTAGAAATGCCCCAAAATAATAAAATAATAATCTTTAAAAACATGGTAATATTTTTTTCTCGATTCAGAGCTGCTTCATCTTTTCGCTGGTGAAGATACAACCCGTTGGTACAACAAGTGTATGAGTACCCGGATGGGCGGTGGGCATCGCTGGACCTGGCTCTACACCTCCATGATAATGCATTCCATGGTCGTCGTTTATAAGATCCTTCCATCCGACGCTCCGACTCTCATTGAGGGTGTGGAGGGCATGCAGGGCATGGAGGGGTCAGAAGGCCCATTTTGCATTTTGCATTTTACACACGCACACACTCACACGCACATGCATGCACTCACGCTCACGCACACACATGCACACAAGCACTCACAACACATCACACACAGCACGCACGACACGCACGAACTGCACACAACACACACACACGCTCTCCACTCCACACACACACACACACACACTCTCCACACACACACACACACACACACACACAACACTCCCTTTCGCTCACACCAACACACACACACACACACACCACACAACATCCTGACCACTTCACACAACTCACACTCCCTTTCTTCCCACACATCACACACACGCCACATTACTTTCTGATGCTTTTATCCAATATAGTTTCTTGCACAGATTTCATTCAAAGCATTTCCTTTATCAACTCAATTTGAAGGACATTATACTTAAATGTGAGTCAGCGTGGCTTTTTGTCAAAATAGCTAACCCCCCCTCCCCTCCCTCCCTCCCTCTCTCCCTCCCTCCCTCTCTCCCCTTTGGAGGAGAAGGCTATATGTTATCCTTCTAAATCGTGTTAATTTTATTTATTTAATAAAGGTTATTGTATTGATTGATTGACTAACCCCACCCCTCTCTCTCCCTCCCTCCCTCCTCTCCCTCCCTCCCTCTCTCCCTCCTCCCTCTCTCCCTCCTCCCTCCCTCTCTCCCCTTCCTCTCTCTCCCCTTTGGAAGATCAAGGCTATATGTTATCTTTGTAAATTGAAAGGTTATTGAATTGATTGATTTGATTTGATTGATTGATTGACTAAACCCCCCTCCCCTTCCCTCCCTTCTCTCTCCCCCTTCAGAGGATCAAGGCAGTCGCGGCCCCGGTTCGCGGCGGCGCTAGCTCCCGTCCCGCAGACCACCGCCGTCCCAAGGAGCTGGCCTACCCTCTGGACCCCAACGGGAACAAGGGGCTGCTCATGAAAGCCCCCACCCACACCATCGTAGAAACCATGATGTAAACCGGGAACAGTTGTCTCCATGAGAACGCTCTCTCCTCTCCTCTCCTCTCCTCTCTACTTTAAGATTGCTTCTAAAAGCTACTAGCTAATAGCTTTTTATTGTCTATCTATCTATATTATCTATCTATCTATCTATCTATCCGTCTGTCTATCTATCTATCTGTCTGTTTTTTGGTGGACTGAAAAGGGTTTGGATGAAGAAGAAGGAGAGAGAAAAAAAGAAAGAAAAAAAGTTCCCGGTTCAAATCTTTCAGGAATACTTTGGAGGTGGTTTTTTGCTCTTGGTGTTTTTTTTTTTCTTAAAACAAATCAAGAAATCACAATTTGAATATATTTCTGGGTTAATCACGAGCTGTTTGTAGTGTTAATGGGATTATACGTCCCGCTATAATGCCTTGTTTGATAGTGTGGGACAATATAGCACCAGACATTATTTAAAATACAAAAAAAAAAATTGAAGAAAAGTGGTTATCGAGTCTTGGAATCAAACAGCCTTTTTGTAGCCACGATATTTAAAAAATCAAAAAAAAAAAATCCATATTAATCACAGAAAAATCAGCTTGTTTTGGGCATATTTTTTTGGACAATGTTACAGCCCGTTTGCCTGTGTTCCAGGTTAATTTATCTGAGTTTTTTTTTTTTACGTGCCATATATGGGTTCAACTTTGGCTTATTATGTTCAAATTGTGTTTAGTAAAGCACATGTGAGTTGAGGTTTGAGAGACCCAGGCACTGCAGAGTACAGAATTATTTACTAATTCTGAAAAAAGACTTGATTTTATTTCAGCTGCACTTGGCAAAATGTTATAAAAATGACCAAAATGCATCAATCCTAATTTAAATGTGTGGCTGTCAAAAAGTGTCCCAATCAAAAGGCTATTAACATATTCTAGGTTGTTTTTTTTTATGTCCAAATCTTACTCTAGTCTCAGTGCTGGAGACTTTACCAGCTCAACATGACGAAATCAAAACTCAAGAGCAAAACAAAAAAATTATCCAAATTTGCTGCAGCCACCAAAGTAATAATTTTTTTTTTCATTTTGCTGCCTTTCTTCTCTCCCTTTTATAATCATTGAAAAAAAATCCAATAAATGTTCAATTGAGGCAGCCATTGAGAACCCTTATTGCGCCAGTGTATTTAACCTGGTTTTTAATGCACCTTAGCACACACACATATCCCCTTTCCCCCCCCTCCCCCCTTATTCTTCCATAGCCGAATTAGACTATGGGTTAAAGAGAAAAAAAAACTAGCACTGAATCTGTGTTAGGGGAAAAAATCCGCCCCTGCACAAAATTTTCGAAAGAGAGAGAGACAGAGGTAACTGAAAGGATTTGAAGTGTGGAGGTTGAACCCTTTTTTGAGTGTGTTGTCTGTGGCGTACTGTACAGTAGTAGCTAATAATCAAGTCTATATATCTATCTTATCTTTCTCTTGTTCCTAGACCAGTTTACAGTACATTTAGTTGACTGCATTAGGCACTCTTTTTGGCTTACAAATTTTTGATTTTTTTTTTGATTTTTTTTTTTTTTTTTTTTTTAAACAGAGGGCGTTACAATATTATTAGTTATTCCCTCTGTCAATGTTTAGATTATTTTTTTGTTTGTTTTTTTATTGATAAGATGTTATTGGTATTCACTATTGATGATAAATGCTGTTATAGTTTTTACATAGGAGGAGAAAGAGGAGGAGGAGGAATACTTCTTTCTTTCATATGGTGAAAATATACAAAGCTATTATACAAATCATTATGTTTTTACAGTGGATAAAAAAATAGTTCACGTCATATTTTGTCCAGCCGGCCGTTTTATTCTGTCTTTATCACACAAATAACTTGATTATTGTTTTTCCCAAATATTTTTTTCTTGTGGGCGCGTGTGGGTGAAGAAAAAACATACAGCAAGCAGTTTTTAACGTACAGCCAAAAAGTTCATTCTTAACAACGGCTCCATTTTTACGTTTTGAATGTTTTTTTTTTTTTATAGCTTTATTTTTTCTCTTTTGTAAATGCCAGGGGACAGTATTTTAATTTGGTTAAATTCAGCCAGACAAGGGGCTCTGTAGCCAATACTTTAACAACCCCTGCGTTCCAATCCCCATACTTCCCTACTATTGTAGTATGCCAGAAAAAGATTTAGGATGTCCCAATACCTAGATGCCCCACTCCAACTCCAATAGCATTTTGGATTATTCGTCTTTATTCTTGACTATATCTCGATCTAGACAAACGGGCCACTATTAGACTGTCCAATCATTTAAGTGTCTAAATCTCTTTATTGACACTGTGAAATGTGGCAGCTGGCAACAGACAAATCAGAATATTGTTATATTTTTTTTTTTTTTGCTTTAAACCTACCTTAAAGTGAGATTTTAAATAATCCAGTTGTTCTGCACAATAAAGTCCAAAAATAATTCTAAAAAATCTACTTATTGTTTAATGGATGTTGGGTGTCCATTATCATTTGGGATTGGGATCAGAATTTGTTTTTAGTGGCATATAGCAACAGTCGGTTATCACATTCAAATAATTCTACAAAAAAAACTTGAAATGTTGATGATTCTAATCAGACCATGCAATGCTGCTGCTGGATTTAAAATCAAGCCGAACCAAAAAGTTCGAGTAAACAGTAGACACCTTTTAACAATATGCTATTACATTTAAGAGGTGCAGTTATTAACTCGTATGTCCCTTAACTTGATTTACACTTTTTAGACAGGAGATCTCGCATACAGCGCCGTAAAAAAATTAAGAGACCACTCCAAATGTTCATGTGTGTCTCTCGTTTTACTCTTTAGAGGCATATGTTGGAGTAGAATGACAATTTTGATTTTATAATATAAACTACTGACAACATTTCTACCAAATTCACAATAAAAATATTGTCATTTAAGAGCATTTTAATCTTAAATTGATAATAACGTTTTGGCCAGGAGATCTCGCATTATGTTGCAGTAGACTAGATAACATCCCCATAGTGTTATCTAGAGAGGTTAAATGGTTGCGATTTGAAAATTATTGGTGTAGTGAGTCAATGTGCTCTGCGATACTTAAAAATAAATCTTCAACTCTGGCTGATTTTTTTTTTATTTTTATTTTTTTTACACAATATCCTTTACTGATAATAGTGGGCCATAATATTGACAGTATGACCCATTATCGACTTATCTTTAGAAGTGTCATACTTACAACTGTTTTCATTCATTTTAATGTGTCTGTGTAACCATACGGGGGTTTCTTGAGTGTATGTGTCACCTGCGGCCATCCATTTTAGGACCTTTTATTTTGTAGTGCTTTTTTCTACTGTATCTCTGCGTTCTTTTTTCGGCCACGCAAAAATGAAAATTCATACTTTCCCGGCCATACTATTTTTACCCACAATCAAATATCATACAGAGAAAAGAAGTGAGTTTTTATTGCACCTTATTTATGTAATTTGGAATTTAACTCGAAAGGATGAGGCCCAGAAAAACAAGAGGAACAAACGTACACCGCCAATCGTTTTTATTAATTGGAAGAAATAAAAAAATAAAAAAATCTGAATTTTATTATCACATTACTTAAAGTTTTAAGGTCTTCTGTTCTACCAAAAACAGACATATTAAAACACTATTGACGTCAAATATATAGTTGTACAATTCAATGAGACACAAATATGCATTACAGAAACTTTGACCTGCAATTCCACCAAATCAGAATTTTCGTTTTGTTAGACAAGGGCCTCATATTGACTTTCCTCTAAGCTTTTATAATTTTTTTTTTTTTTTTTTTTTTTTTTTGTCAAATTTATTTCATTTTATTTTTTCAACTAGAATAAAGTAGTTCATATCATTAAAAGGGATTTGTGAAACCAAATCCACAGCAGACATCTATTTTCATACGGCAACACAAACTTTTTCCTATAATATTAATATTAATATTATTATTATTATTATTATATTATTATTATTATTATAAGTCGTCCTTGTACAGTTTAAGCTCCCCATTGCAGACCTCACGTTTTCATACAACGCTTCATAGTAATCCTAGACTTTTGTACAGATAATGGTTCTATGATTCCCCCACACCACACCGGAAGGATATGTACACTAAGTATATACATAAAAATTAATTTAAAAACTACATTAAAAGACTTGAAAAGAAAATTCCATCAACTTTTTATGTAAGAAAAAATTACATCAGAAACCTTAGAATAACATGACAAAAATTGCACAGAAAAATTGCAATAGTAACATTTGCTAAGATTCAAAACACAAAAAATGTAATTGGCTAAACATGTCCCATATTGAAAAAAACAAGTAATAATTTCACAACCGAATTTAACATTTTCCTAGTGTTAAGATCCTTCTTTTGGTGGGGAAGCGTAGGGCAGAACTACTAACTAATGCAGTTCATTTATTGGTTTATTCTGTGTGTGTGTGTGGTGTGTGTGTGTGTGTGTGTATTTTACAGTATGCAATGTACCAGCCCCTTCTTTACACTCCCCCCACTCCCCCCCCCCCCGACCTGTCAGTTAGCCAAATGTTACAACCTGCCGTTAACCTAAAAGCTAACCACATTTTATTTTATTTTTCTCAGAGAATTTGAATTTGCAAAAAAGATCCGAAAGCGAAGCATTAGCGAATTCGATGCACAAAGTTTTTACTGCCCGAATGTTGAAAATGTGAAAGTCACCCGCGGGTGAATGTAAAAAGGTTTCTGAAGATTTATTTTTTAGACGTTGGAAAAAAAAAACTAACGAAGAATTTTTTTTTTTTTTTTTTTTTTTTCATTTATCTTTTTTGTTTTACTGAATTCAGCAGTTACTTCTTGTTCTTGTCTTATTTTATGTTTTTTTCAATTGTGTGTGTGTGTCGTCGTTATCACATTTGCCTTTTGTATTCCAAATATATAGTAGTGTATTTGAAACCTCTGACCGTCATTGGAGTAACTTGTACAACTATCAATCGAAGAAAAATCGTAAAAAAAAAAAAAAACTAAAAACAAGCTACAATTTGTTACGTGCAATACTTTGTAGAATACTTTTTTTTTTCCATGCTGTTTTTTTTCCCTTTTAAGATGGTACTTAAACGGACCTGTTTGAATTAAGACAATTAAGCTTGTGAATTCTTGTTGAAGAAAAAAATATAAATCTTTTGGGTCCAGTGAAATTAAAAACCCGCCATAAAATACTTTGCAGTGTGGAACTAAACTAAACTAAACTTGAACCACAGTTCCGTAAAAAAAAAAAAAAATTACGTTGGTTCGAAATGCACTGAGAAATATGTTAATCAACTAAAACTATGTAAAAATCAAACGAAAAAGCTCTAAAATAGTATTTTTGTTGAGTTTGTGAGGGTATGAAACACAGTAACACTGCCACTATAAGCCCACCAGCTTCCTCCCTGCCTAGATTTATCTCAATAACATACTGCTGTGTTTCTAAAAAAAACAATTTGACATGAAAATTCACCTAAATTCACAATTTCTAGTCATATCAAAGAAATGTAGTCATTCCTGTAGCCTATATAAATTGCTACAAACACCTTTGCAGTCATTTGTCCGTCTGCTTTTTAGGAATACCTGTCGCTTGGCAACAAAAGCAGTTAATCCCAATACAAACAAAGAGATTATGACATCATATCAAATGTTTTGGCTTTGTCTTCAAAAAACCTCAAATGCCATTTTTAAACATTCTTACTCGTGAGATATTTCTATTTGAATTAAATCTCTGCCACACCCCGAAATGCGACCTCAGTGCTTTTATATTCAAAACAATATCTATACTCACACATGGGATGGTTTTTTAAATTCCATGTTGCCTCCATCTTGTTTAAAAACTGGTATGAAAACGAAGCGAACATATCGGCGGGAATCAGAAAAAAAAATTGTCCATTCTGTGCTAGTAACGACATCAGACCATAATAATACAAATGTGATTATTTTTTTTTTTTTTGGGCTGTGTTGAGGTGACATCAACATTTGTTTTATCACTATGTAGTGTGTATATTAATGGGTCTCCATTTCCCAGTTGCATTTTAAGTGCATAAAAAAATGTCTGTGCGTCTAGGGGTTGACGTTTAAAAGAAGGCATAGTCCTCACTCAGACAAAACCGTAGTAATGATACAATTTAAATAATTGTTTGCATTGATTTCAGTTTTGACTTAAAAAGGCGAGATTCTTACAATTATTAATCAAAAATTCTGTAAAATTGTCTTCAGTCACTTAAATGAAATATGGAGATATAAGAGATCCTTTCTAAGGGGGGAAAACAAATCTAAAAATTGTTTTCAGCTACTATACACTAAATAAAACGTACTTATGGATATTCTAATTATTTTCTATCAAGTCTGCTATAAAAGAATTCCCGCAATTCTACACACTGCAGGTTTAAATTATCTAAGCGCTAGGGCTTCTGGGAAATGGAGTCTTGCTCATACTTGTCATCACATGGTCTCCAATGACAACGCCTCTGTCTTTCCTGCATTATAATATAAACCGTATACCAGCCCTTTTACTGTTTTTATGAGAATGTACATGCGGGGGTGAAAATGTTTTATTTTATTTTTTGATTAATTAATTCTTGTTGAAGAATCAGAGAGAGAGAGAAGAAAAAAAACATTATTAAAAAGAAAGATTTGAAAGGTTTTTATTTTTTGATTTCTTATGGCCAACCTGTAAGCTAGAAAAGAAAAAGAAAAGAGAAAAAAAAAAATATGTGTTTGAAAATGGGTTTTACAAAAAGGTGTAAAACTTTTTTTTATTTCTTAATAAAAAATGTGTCTTCAGAGAATTTCAGAGTTTCGCGTTTCATTCATTGTGTCCGAGTGGTTTATTCAAGATGTTTTTATTATCATTTGAGTTTATAGACATGCAGCACACACACACACCTACACACCCACACACGCTCACACACACTCCATTCAAGTAACAAACCAAGCCTGTGACCTTACAGTTAGGGCTGCAACTAACGATTATTTTGATAATCGATTAATCTGTCGATTATTTTTTCGATTAAAGCAGTTCGGATGGATTTGAGTTTGAGCATTTCAGCACAATCATAATATCCCGCCTTCCTCCAATGCAGCCCCACCCCCTCATTCCTATCCCCGTTTTTTTTGTTTTGTTTTTGAAGAAACTTAATTTAGGCTACACAAGCAGACTTACTTGCTTAATACTGTCTCCGTGCACAAAGTGAGTTATATTGTGGCTGAAGAAACTGGTGGCTGTAGTAGGCTACCGGTACCTCGCTGATCTGCTTGTATCACTGGTTTCACTTCAGATATGTCGGCCAGAACACCACTTATGCTTATAATGAGACTAGGAGAGGAGGAGTAGGGTTTTATCCGCTCTTTATTTTCCTTCTTTCACAGGCACATCCGCATATAGATCGCGGAAAAAGAACAAAGGCTTAAACTCCGCTCGTGAGGAGACGTTTGAACAGCTGTTGCGACTCGCGAATCGCAGCCGCTAATAACATGCACAAACTATAACTTATAACAGCGATCGGGACTACATGTACATACTCACACACGGGTGATTCACATTTACACTCAGATAAACACGAATGATGGCTTACTGTGGCAACTTGCTCACACACATCTCACCGAGGGAGAAGCGAAAGGAAACTTACTGAACTGGCTCTCTGGCCGACTGACGTCACGGCCCAACACTAAAACACAGCTTAACACACTGTAAAAAATAACAAGAAATAACAACACTGTAACCTGTTCTACAATGGTCGCTACTCGCTAGGCTACTGTCTGCCGTGGAATCAAAACAAACCCTTGCGTTGAGGACGCGCGTGCACGAATGCGCGGTACACAAGCAGACGGCAAACAGACAGGTCTGTCGGCCAATTAAATCGTTCGGTCCGAACGATTTGATTGGTTGTAGTTTTCACCTAATATTATGAGACTGAAATAATTGTTTCTTTTTATTCCTGGTGGGTCTACCATGCATTTTAGAGTGTAAAAACCTTATTTATACCATTTTAAAGTCATTTAAAATAAGTGTAAAAACTGTACAAAGGTAAGAATAGCTTTAATCGATTAGTGTTTTGGCCCGTAAAATGTCAGAAAATGGTGAAAAATGTTGATCAATTTTCCAAAGCCCATGTTGACGTCCTCAAATGTATTGTTATGTCCAAAACACAAAGATATTTCAGTTTACTGTCATAATAGGATAAAAGAAACCAGAAAATATTCACATTTGAGAAGCTGAAATCAGAGAATTGAGATTTTTTATTAAAAAATTACTCGAAACGATTAATCGATTATCAAAATAGTTGGTGATTATTTCAATAATCGATTCGTCGATTAATCGTTGCAGCTCTACTTACATTCATACTGATTTGTATTCAAATTAATGTGCAATAATTCTGTCTCTCTCTCTCTCTCTCTCTCCCCCCTCCCTCTCCATTCAAGTATAATTTCCCCACTCAGGGTCTTATGTACCTAAATCCCCTTGACAACATAATAAACATTAATCCTACAAAGCCTGTAACACAAGAGTTGAGGTATGAAAGCCCGATTCATTCCACCACTTTCCCTTCTGACACTTCAGTATAAATGTGTTGGAAGTCATACAGTGGGTTGAAAGCTGCTCCGTAGCCATTACAATAACAGGGCATACGTCACTTTTTAAAAGAAATTGGTATAGACCTACTTCACCGGTTGGAATATGAAGGTGTATTGAATTTGGAGATCCTATTTAGTATAAATGTGCAATTTTTTTTAAATCAGATAATACTAGCCTGAGAAAAGGCAGAAAGAGTGTTTTATGGTCTCACGGTCTAACCCTACATTTTCCTTCTTGTGACATCACAGTATTGGGTTAGGATAAACAGGACAGCTGGGCCAAGGGAAGACTGTTCCCTGAGGGAAGAAAAACCTCATTCATTATATTATAATAGTGATTTTATAATGATAGAATGCTGGTTCCATATGGGTGAAGTATTCCTTTAAGCAATATCACATGAGAGGGAGCATGTTGTCGCTCTATATCAGCTGTGATTCGGTCGTAGGTACGAGTCCGCAGGCAGAGTGCCGAAGAGAAACCTGACTTTAGATTCTAGACTAAAACTAAGTGTTCAAAATGCTTTTCCCAAAACATTACACCCCTATTTATTTTTTTATTGTAGTTTTAATTTATGT
>CM047518.1:26944369-26946869 GCA_026122265.1 Ammodytes dubius
ACAAAACAAACATGTCACAGAGGTGTTAGAGAAACATTCATATCTTTGTTCAAAGAATTGGACACTAGTAAAGTTAAAGGAACTCGGCTAGCGTGCGTCACTGGTATGCTTGTTTGTTTTTTTAAAGATTATTTTTGGCATTTTCAAGCTTTATTAGACAGTACAGAGTTGAAATGGCGAGACAGAGAGAGAGAGAGAGAGAGAGAGAGGGGGATGACCTGCAGTAAAGGTCCACGGGTCGGATTTGAACCTGCGACCACTGCAACGAAGGCCGGCGTTAATATGGTACGCGCTCTATCCACTACGCCACCGGAAAATATTTACTTTTAACCTATACAACTACAAAACCAATCACTCATAACTTCAAACTGTGTAAGCAAAGAGACACTGAACCCTAAATTGCTCCTGATAGTTAGCCTGCTATCGGTGTATGAATGTGTGTGTGAGGGGTAACGTGTGAATGGGAACAGGTCTCCCTTGAAAAAGAGTCTCTGGTCTCAATGGGATTTACCTGTATAAATAAAGGTTAAAAAAAAACTCAGCTAAACAAATCCATAAATGTCGACATCTAAATAACTGTAGCCACATCATAGACATTGTCATCTCGAGTGTGTGTGTGTGTGTGTGTGTGTGTGTGTGTGTGTGTGTGTGTGTGTGTGTGTGCGAGTGTATGTGTGTGTGTGTGTGTGTGTGTGTGTGTGTGTGTGAATGCCTGAGTCACATCATCGGAGCTCCAGTGATAACAGCTCAGAAAATAACTGTGACTCAAGTGTGGAGGCATTCGAAACATGACGTGGTTAAGTGTTTTATTCTGTTGACCGTTTGGCGGAATGGGATGAGGTAATGTCACACACACACACACACACACACACACACACACACACACACACACACACACACACACACACACACACACACACACACACACACACACACACGCACACACACACACACACACACACACACACACACACACACACACACACACACACACACACACACACACACACACACACACACACACATTGGCCTGTGTTTGAATGATTTGATAGAAGTCATGTGTCAATGGGGCGACTGTGGCTCAGGTGGTAGAGCGGGTCGGCTGATGATCAAAGGGTTGGAGGTTCGATCCCCGCCCTGCCACCTGTGTCATAGTTGTTGTGTCCTTGGGCAAGACACTTCACCCACCTTGCCTCGTGTGAATGTCGATAGTTAGCCTGCTATGTACAGTATGTGTGTGAATGGTAACGTGGGAAAGGAAAACAGGTCTCCCTTGTAAAAGAGTCTTCGGTCTCAATGGGATTTACCTGTATAAATAAAGGTTAAAAAAAAAACTTGTGTAAGCTAATGTTATACAATGTCTTAAGGGCGGGGCTGTACAATAAGCATTCGCACCATTAAAGGTGGATAAAAAAATCACTTTGGGTCAAAATCAGGTAATCCCTCCTCTCGACATGTTACCTGTGTGTGCGCTGGAATTGTTTTGGGGGGGTTAATACACAGCCTAGGCTCTGTAAACGTGTATGCAAAGAAAGGGAATGAAAAAAGAAAGGGGGCCCAACGTAGCTATAGCAACTTGCCCGTTTCATTTGTTTTGACACGAGATGAAAATAAATATACAGCTCCGTAAAAAAATTAAGGGACCAGTCTGGATTTTTTCTTAAATCTTCATCTCTACATAACTGGTTGAAAATGCTCTTGATGACATTATAGAGACAGTGCATGAAATAGGCCACGGCCATCGTGGGGGAAAACCGTTGAACACCGTTACGTTCACTTTGTATTGAAGGAGACCTGTCTTCTGCAAACAAACTTAATTAAAACTTAATCAAACATCCATTTAACAAAAAAACTTTACTGTCTTGAAAGCCACGACTCTTGTCTGTCCATACGAGAGACACTGAATATTTGGAGTGAGTGGTCTCTGAATTTTTTCCAGAGCTGTATATGTCACAGGATCAACACATCTCCACAGCTGGAGGTAAACCCCTCTCCGTATGTGGTGCTTTAGTTGTGTGTGTGTGTGTGAGTGAGTCCTGCTGGGCTCAAAATTGTCTTTTGGCCACAAAATGCCCCAAACTGTGATTCACTGGGGAGTAAGGTCAAGAGTTAAGGTCAAAGTTCACAGGGTTAGCTCATATCATACAGTTCTGGAAAAAATTAAGAGACCAATCCAAATGTTCAGTGCCTCTCGTTTTACTCGGGCCCCCAGGACTGTTTCTTCTCTCAGAACCCAGCAGTGCTCAGTGGCCACTGTGGTGGATGGTAGAGCTTGTCGCCCAACGATCGAAGGGTTGGTGGTTCGATCCCCGCCCGGCCACCCGTGTCATGGTTGTTGTGTCCTTGGGCAAGACACTTCACCCACCTTGCCTCGTGTGAATGTGTATGACTGCTGTATGTTTGTGGTGGTCGGAGGGCCCGTAGATGCTGAATGGCAGCCACGCTTGCCGACTGAACGAGTTATCTAGGTGTTCTTATCCGACTTCGCTTGTCCGTTAAT
>CM047518.1:26956869-26961869 GCA_026122265.1 Ammodytes dubius
TTTCATTAAGTAATGTAGAGATGAAGATTTGAGAAAAATCCAGACTGGTCTCTTAATTTTTTCTGGGGCTGCATATTTAATTTTTATTTTTTTTTAAGTGTAGGCTATGCGATTTGGAAAGGAGTTAGTGAAGTAAAAAAAGAGGTAGAGAAAGAGGAGAGGACAGTTTGAGAGCTTAATCCCTCCTTCTCCCCCTCCCCCCTCCCCCCTCCATGCCCCCCCTCCACCCCCCCCTCCCTGCCCCCCCCCCTCCCTGCTCTGTGCGGTTGACCACATGGTTAACGGCGGTCTAAACCTCAACGTGTTTCTCCCAGACCTCGTGGCGACACAATGACACTGTGGGGCAGAAACACAAACGCTCCGCTGTTTGTGTGTGTGTGTGTGTGTGTGTGTGTGTGTGTGTGTGTGTGTCTGTGTGTGTGTGTGTGTGTGTGCACAACGCTTTACTGTCAAAACAGCTCCGTCAACCAACATACCATTACTGCAGGAACAATCTCTGTGACCACACGTGTGGTCTTGATTTTCTCAAAATTGAGCTAATTATGGTCAATTTAGAAAGTCGTATAAGTGTCATCACATTTTGTTTTTGTGGCAATTTACACCAAAACATTTTTTTTTGCAGGCTGCACTTTTTAGTGTGTTATCTTGGTCAGTTGTTGTGCACATGTTGTGTGGTCGGCTGCACACACACACACACACACACACACACACACACATAATATAATAATGGTTTGGATTTATATAGCGCTTTTCAAGGCACTCAAAGCGCTTTACAGGGTTCCAGGTTCAATTCATTCACACACAGTCATACTGGTGGTGGTAAACTACCATAGTAGCCACAGCTGCCCTGGGGCAGACTGACAGAAGCGAGGCTGCCATTCCGCGCCATCGGCCCCTCCGACCACCACCTCAAACATACAGCAGTCATACACATTCACACGAGGCAAGGTGGGTGAAGTGTCTTTTCCCAAGGACACAACAACCATGACACAAGACACACACACACACACACACACACACACACACACACACACACACACACGTGTCTGATACATCAAAATGTCACATGTGGGTGGTGGTCAACTAGCGCCACCCACCCAGTCACCATTCCCCCAAAAACAGGTTTTTTTATTGTTTCAACGTTTGAATAACTCGTGTCCAGTGATCCCTGATAATTTAGACATACGTGACGTTATCCGGTTGTATTGTCCTGTGACCAACTGTGACACACACACACACACACACACACACACACACACACACACACACACACACACACACACACACACACACCACACACACACACACACGCACACACCACACACACACCACACACACACACGCACACACACACGACACGCACCGCAACGCACGCACACGCACGCACGCACCACACCACAGCACAAAGCCTAAGAGACAAAGCAGCACATGAAACTAACCACAGACAACCACACAATGACTTTTATCTATTGAGTATAAAGGCAGGCGTAAGTTGTTAACACCTTGACTATATAACAACACAATTGTACAAAAATTTATTACGTTTTAGCATGAAAGTACAGTTACCGCTTGACATATTTACATCAATGAACTAGCGGTTTGCGTGTCTGGTATTTTGATGTGACTGTGGGTTGGCTGTTGTGTTGTGTGTGTGTGTGTGTGTGTGTGTGTGTGTGTTGTGTGTGTGTGTGTGGGGGGGGAGGGGTGTCTGTGTGTGTGTGTGTGTGTGTGTGTGTGTTCATGTGTCGCCAGCCACGTGTGTTCACTTTTCATTCCATGTGACTTTGTATTATTTTCATTTCCATGGGCACAGGTGACACACACACACACACACACCTGGGTTCTGTGTGTGTGTGTGTGTGTGTGTGTGTGTGTGTGTGTGTGTGTGTGTGTGTGTGTGTGTGTGCGCGTACGTGTGTGTGTATACGTGTGTGTGTGTGTGCTTCTGCGTACGTGTGTGTATGTTACCATAGAGGCGCATATCTATCTATCTATAAACCAAGAAACGTCTGTCTGTCTGTCTGTGACTCTCATATCTCTCTCACTGTTAGTCAGATTGGCCTGAGCTTCCGGATATGGCTTGCGCACGGTACGAAGGTGTGCATCCTTGATTAATTATGAAGTTTTGGACCAAATATGTAGAAGTTATCATATTTATATCATGCTGGCGGCGAATACATGCGCACACTGAAGGCCACAGTAACGACGGGCATAAAGTAGTCTCCGGCTAAACCCCGCCTCCCTCTGATTTGATTGGCTGCTGCGACCAAAGCTTGAAATGAGTGACGAGCGGGACACACACAGCAGCCCTGCTTCCTACGGGCACTGCACTAGTATTATATAAAGCAGCTTACCAGTATTACGGTACATTGATGAAATACATATACATTGCTAACTCCTATAAATTCTTCCACTGAGGAATTTAAATGCAATTTTGTCCTGCATGTGTGTGTGTGTGTGTGTGTGTGTGTGTGTGTGTGTGTGTGTGTGTGTGTGTGTGTGTGTGTGTGTGTGTGTGTGTGTGTGTGTGTGTGTGTGTGTGTGTCCTGCCAAGATCTACAATAGGATTAATACGATTGGAATTTAGTGTGTCGGGTGTAAAGAGACTTTTTAATTAAAATGTACTTAATTTGAGATTTCATAAATGCCGAACTTTCCATGATGGTGGCTTTGAAGTCAATTTGTTGTGTGTGTGTGTGTGTGTGTGTGTGTGTGTGTGTGTGTACATGTGTGTGTGTGTGTGTGTGTGTGTGTGTGTGTGTGCATGTTTGTGTGTGCATTTGTGCGTGTGTGTGTGCGTGTTTGTGTGTGCGTGTGTGTGTGTGTGTGTGTATGTGCATGTGTGTGTGTGTTTGTGTGTGCGTGTGTCTCTTAACTTTTTCCGGAGCTGTATTTCAAACCCAAAGTTACGCAGTGCACCTTTAAAGCACATCCACTGACTCCCATAACAAGTGTTTACGTGGCTGCTACACAAAATACTAATTTAACATGTAGTCAAGTAGCTCATTCATGCACAATATAAATATAAATCAAATCCTGGTTTGTCTTAATTTATATTTTTTGCCCAGAAAATTATTATTTTGACCCACATACACACACACACACACACACACACACACACACACACACACACACACACACACACACACACACACACACACACTCACACACACACACACACACACACACACACACACACACACACACACACACACACAGAACACACACACAGACACACACACACACACACACACACACACACACACACACACACACACACACACACACACACACACACACACACACACATTTCCCCATCTGGAATTTTAGAGGATGATGGATGTGAACTTGCTGCTTGTGAATAACACAAATTAAACATCTGAAGTCTCGATTTTTTACACACTTTTATAAATTCCCTCTTAAAGGTCTTGGTCCAAAATATGCAGAAATATGGACATATATGAGACCCTTTCTAAGGGAAAAAATAATAATTCAAAACATTTTTTTCAGCTAGTATGCACTAAATTAAATGTACTTATGGATATTATAATTACTTTCTACAAAATCTGCTAGGAAATAAAACCCAAAATTCTACACACTGCAGGTTTAAAGGTGCAAGTATATTAAATAATACCAACTTGTTGTATATCAAAATGTTCACTCTCAGCCAGCTGTATATCAGGTGCAGTGTTGTGCTAGACCAATGTGTAGATAGCCAGGTGCTACCAGACCATCGTACTTCATTTCATTTGTACAGAAGGTCTGGAACTGCTCTAATTGGCAAACATTCACTCACTTGAAGGCGCATGTCTGTTGAAGTTTGAAACTATTGGATCTGCCCAGTGCCACTCTGGATCTGCCAACCAATCACATAAAGTTTGGTCGTGACGTACAGTATGTCATGCGCCGGCTTCTGACAACAACTGAAACTGGCGCACGACCTCAACGTCATTGTTCTCAGCCACTCCCTCTGTTCGCTGATTGGACCGGCATAAATCTGCCTGAGCAGGAATACATGAATACATGACATGCCCCAGACTGACTACTTTTTATTTTTTTTAACCTTTATTTCTACAGGTAAATCCCATTGAGACCGAAGACTCTTTTGCAAGGGAGACCTGTTTTCCTTTCCCACGTTACCATTCACACACACATTCATACACCGATAGCAGGCTAACTATCGACATTCACACGAGGCAAGGTGGGTGAAGTGTCTTGCCCAAGGACACAACAACTATGACACAGGTGGCAGGGCGGGGATCGAACCTCCAACCCTTTGATCATCGGCCGACCCGCTCTACCAACTGAGACACAGTCGCCACAAAACTACTTACAAGACTACTGAAGTGAAATTAAAATTGAGCGGAAGTAGGTAGGCGGGCGGTGCCAGGCTAATGTCTGGATACATATTTCGTCAAATATGCTGAAACATTTAAGTGCGAATAGTGAAAAACATGGATAGAACACGTTTAGTAATCTGGATGAATTGTTTCGGCTATTGTAAATTGCTTCTCCTAAGAGTTAACTTTGCTGTTGTGTTGTTGCCGCAGTCTGCGCTTTAAATAACTGACACCACACACAACACACAGAAAGAAACACACACACACACTCACACACACACGCACACACAAACAGAAATAAACACACACACACACACACACACACACATTCTCACACAAACACACACACACACACACACATTCTCACACACGCACACACACACACACACACACACACACCTACGTACACACACACACACACACACACACACATTCTCACACACACACACACACACACACACACACACACACACACACAAAACACACAGAGAGAAAGAAACACTGCGTTGACATTTACATTTCTCCCAGAATAGACTCCGGCCTCTGAGAATTTATTTTTCCATTTTATGTCCGTGACAACGCTGTGTTTCTTTTTCTGTGTGTGTGTGTGTGTGTGTGTGTGTGTGTGTGTGTGTGCGTGCGTGTGTGAGAATGTGTGTG
>CM047518.1:26969369-26974369 GCA_026122265.1 Ammodytes dubius
GTGTGTGTGTGTGTGTGTGTGTGTGTGTGTGTGTGTGTGTGTGTGTCTTACAGGTCTCTGTGTTTGTGTGTCTGTCTGTCTGTCTGTGTGTGTCTTATATATTGTCTATTACAGGTCTCTCTGTGATTGTTTGTGTGTGTGTGTGTGTGTGTGTCTGTCTGTCTGTGTCTGTCTGTCTCGCTGTCTGTCTGTATGTCCGTCCGTCCGTCCGTCCGTCCGTCCATCCGTCCATCCGTCCGTCCGTCTCTCTGTCTGTGTGTGTATATTATAAGTCCAGTACATGTTCCAGTGTGTTGTTGTTGTGCTCTAGCTCTTCACAGTCCAGAGGGTTCCTGCTGATCACCAGCTCCAGTCTGTCTCCGGCCTCAGTGATCAGAGGCACGGCCAGGCAGCAGTCAAAGTCTCTCGTCCGCACGTGGTTCACCTGCACAGGGCAAGGACAGGCAGACTAGGGCTGCTAGGGTCAATGCTAACAAAACAAACAGAAGGTGGCAACTATGGTGAATGGTAAAGCTAGTGGTGGTGCATTAGCTAGCTGGCAAAACAAACAAAACGTGACTATGGTGAATGGTAGGTTTGTGCATTAGCTAGCTAACTAAAAACGTAAAATGTTTGGGTTAATTTGGGGTTAATTTAGGGCCTATTTTTAGGCCTATAAATTAGACACTGTTACTGAGATTTTTTGGTTCACCTGCACAGCCACGCAGACTAGGGCTGCTAGGGTCAATGGTACTGGCTCATTAGCTAGCTAGCAAAACAAACAGAAGGTGACAACTATGGTGAATGGTAAAGCTAGTGGTGTTGCATTATCTAGCTTACAAAAAAACATGACTTTGCATTATTTGGGCCAGAATTACTTTTTTAAAATATTTTAATTTTTTATAAAATATAATTTAGGTCCTAATTTTAAGCCTTTTCCACCCTGTTTTGTTACTCTGCTGTTTGATTGTGAAGCCCAGACAGGGACACAGGGACACAGATTAGGGCTGTTATGGTAATAAATGGTACTGGTTCATTAGATAACAAAACAAACAAAATGTGACAATGTTTTTCGTAAATCGGTTTGGGTCAAAGACTGTTGCTGGGTTACAACTCAGGTCCTATTTGTGTCCCTTGGCCCTTAATCCCTATTATAACAACATTGTTCTGAGCAAGGGCTTATTAAGGACTGTGCTAACACACTCACACATTACATTAAGCTTGTATGTTCAGGTGTATGTTATTGTTTAGGTATCTTTACCCAATTTTAAGTGATGAGGTGAATACGTAAGCCTATTTAGTTATGTAATCAATAGTAAAACAAACATTACACTAATCTTGCACACATTAAATGGTTTGACATACGCTAACCACTATTAATGTTAAGTTACTAATGTTATTTGGGACTGTGCCAACCTCCTCCAACCTAAAATGTGGCATGTATGTTACTTTTCAGGCCTGTTTCGATCAATACCATTTATAAGAAATTAATATATAAATTACGATGACAACTTTGTGTTATTTTGTGTTTTTTATTATTATTTTTTTAACTTATGTAAGTAATGTTGTGAATATGTTTTGATCGAAATAAACTGAAACTGAACTGTTTACATTACATTGAGCTTATATGTTCAGGCCTGGTTACCTGTAGGATCCTGTCATATGGTCTGAGGCCTGATCTGTCGGATAATTTAGAGAAGCTACGGTGGCCTTCAAGGACAAGAAGCTAGTATGTTATGTATAGGCACATTTTTTCATATGGGTCCTCAGGAAATTAATAAAAAATCCTCCACCCCAGCTTTAAGGTATATGTTTAGGTATGTTTACCTGTAGGATCCTGTCGTAGGGTCTGAGGCCTGATCTGTCCGCCGGTCCGTCTGGTCGGATCATGTTGACGTAAACTCCTTTCTCCAGGAAACCGTCCGACACGCTGAACCCAAAGTCATCGATCTCTGGGTCCTTTACCACCGTCACCTACACACACAGACAGACAGACACACAGACAGACAGACAGACAGACAGACAGACAGACAGACAGACAGACAGACAGACAGACAGACACACACACAAACAGCACAGGGATTGGAGGTGGGTTAGGTTTACATATTTTTTTTAAACATAATTTTTTTGATTTATTAAAAAAAAAATTCTTATGTCACAGTGAAGTTGATTAAAATAATTTTTTTTTGTGACATTCAACCATTGTTTAATATGTCAGTCAAGAACAGCCCTCTATGCAATCATATTTCTTCATCTGATAATGAGTTCATTTTGCTGTTATTTCTAAATAACACAGCAATCAATCATTATCTGTTGATCCCGGACGAGCCCCCATAAGTGTTAGATAGATAGATAGATATATAGATAGATAGATAGATAGATAGATAGATAGATAGATAGATAGATAGATAGATAGATAGATAGATAGATAGATAGATAGATAGATAGATAGATAGATAGATAGATAGATAGATAGATAGATAGATAGATAGATAGATAGATAGATAGATAGATAGATAGATAGATAGATAGATAGATAGATAAAATACTTTATTGATCCCCCGGAGGAGAAATTCAGGTGTCCAGCAGCAGATAAAAACACATCCATCCATCATACAAGCATTAATAATTACAATTACATAGACATAAACAATATTAGAATACTGAAAAAAAAAAAAAAAAAAAAAAAAAACATCCCATTAAAGTTTGGTTTCTAGTGATAACGTTTTAATATTGTATTATCACGAGATAGCAGTCCTCTTGGCTTCTGCAGATTTTATAAAACCTGGATTACAGTTCACTTACATATTTCACTGCATAGCAAAATCAGATTGTGGAGTTTCTGTATTATTATCTTTTTCAACTAACAGAGATAACAAGGAATTAGTTTGGCTCATTTAAAGGCATTAACCTAAGTCTTACACTGTGTTTCTACTATACAGTGCACATTTTAAGTATGCTACATGCTTTACTCAAGCAATATTAAAACGCTTTAAAATATGTATTTAATTCATTTTAGATGTAGAGGTTTTCCTAAGGACTGAGGGCTTATGGGTTAACATTAAACAGCAAAGGCAGAATGATATTATACATGAATATGAATATAAATTTTTTAAGCTCTTTTATTGTAATTCTTTATTTCTTTTGATCTTTTTATCTTGCTAGGATTTTGTGTTTCTCTGTTTTATTCTATGTCACTCTGTTGTTGTTGTTGTTGTTGTTGTGTTTGTTGTGCGCTCGTCGGCGTTGTAAATGAGGGGAACCTCAATGCCTTTCGAGTTTGTATAAATAAAGGTTTTCATTCATTTTTCATTCATTCATATTGCATGATCTTGGATCTAGGATGCCATTTAGAAAGGCTGTTAACAATTTTGGCCGCGTTCCAATACGTCCATCAAACTTTAATGTATTTTCTTGTCACAGTGGCCCCGCGGCTGTGTTACGCGCTCCCACCTTTCTGCTCCTCCCTCCTCTTGCTCCTCCACACTTTCTCTCTCCCAGGTGTCCTGAGGCCTGATTGGCGGCAGGTGCTCCTAATTATGTGGGGCTCAAAGGCGTGGCCTGTGCCGGTCTCTGGTCTCTGCCTGCCTGACTGGATGACGGTCGGCTGCTGACCTGCTGCGGCTGCTTGTGGTTTATTTAGTTTATGGTTTGTTTACTTATGGGGGCTGCTAGGTGGTGTTATTTTACTTTACTCGTAGTTTTTAGAAGGGCAGGGGAATAGTTTATTTGGAGGAAGGCCTGGGCAATACTGTGGTCCAACTGTGGCTGCCCCAGGTCTTCCTCCCGTTTACCCTTTTTCTTTTGCAGCCTCCTGCTCGAGTTGTGTTGTGGGTTTGTTTTAAAATAAAGCACATTATTACTTTGATTCTTGGTTTTGTCTGGGTTATTTTAATGTTTACTGGCTGGCTGAACGAGCCTGGGATGGCCGGCAGTAACAGGCTGTACAAGTGTGAGCAGGTTATTTTACGATACCATTACTGTAAATCAACAGAATGAAGTAATTATATAGTATGACATTCAAACCGTGCACTGTATAAACTTAATGTCTTTTTCCAAAACTCATAATGATAGGTTAATTGCTATGTCTATTTTTATATACAGTAACGTGTGCCAGCTCGTTAGAAATATGGAATCTGGATATAATATGTTTTTTAGTAGTTTCATAATGTTATTTTAAGTTTTTACATGTCACTGTAGGGAATGTAAGGCTTAAAATATTGATGTATGCCTTGTGTTCATTCTAGCGCCCCCCTTTGGACAAAAGCGGTAGTGTTTTTACCACGCCAGCTGTTGTTCCTGGGTGAGCGTATACCCATGACAAAGGCATTAAGAAAAACTATATAACAATAGCATTCTTTGCACTGATGGTCTCATTTGCTGTTACATGTCATTTATGATCATCAGAGGAACAATTAGACTGTTTCAGAAATATTTAAAAGTTCCTCGTAGCACCTTTAATTGAGTTGTTTCAGTGTATTGGTCCTAGTGTTGTGTATGTTGGCTCACTGTCATGGTTACTGGGACACTCAAATAGTAACAAAACCATTGTTTATATTATCGGTAAAACATCTGAGTTTTATTACTAAAACAAGTCCGAATGTTTATCCTGAATAAGGTCTAATACGCTGGAAAAAGCCAAACAAAAAATAGCTATTTTTCCTTTAAACAGTTCTGGTCCTAAAAGTCAAAAACAAGCAGAAATAGTGAGAGAGAGAGAGAGAGAGAGAAGGAGGGGGGAGGGGGAGGGATAGGGAGAGAGAGAGAGAGAGAGAGAAGGAGGGGGAGAGAGACAGACAGGTAGAGAGAGACAGAGAGAGAGAGAGAGACAGAGATAGAGACAGAGAGAGAGAGAGAGAGAGAGAGAGAGAGAGAGAGACAGAGACAATGGTTGACAGGGTGGAGGGAGAGCTACTTAACCCTTCGGAGAGAAACTCTAGCAGCTTATGTCTATTTTTATACGTTTTCCCGGTCAAAGTTATAAATAATTTGTATATAATATGTCATTTTTGGTCATTTCA
>CM047518.1:26984369-26986869 GCA_026122265.1 Ammodytes dubius
GATTTAAGCCACCCGTTTTATAATGTGTTTTATGTGTGTGTGTGTGTATGTTGGATGTGGGTGTACCATCTGAGTCCTTAATAAAGATTATTAATATTAAAAGTTTGGTTGTGTACCTGTAGAGCTCTGAGAGTTTGTTGGTCTAATAAAAGTAATTATAAAAGGTAAATAAAAGCAGACTACATATATTACTACAATACGCTATAAAAAGATAAAATACGGCGTCATTTAATTTAAAACTTGAAAAATGCAATAATTAAATTAAGAAATAAGTTGTTTGAATTAAAAAGCCTAAAGATTTAAACGTTTGGTTGTGTACCTGTAGAGCTCTGAGAGTTTGTTGGTCTGTTGGCTGTCCGTCAGATCATCTTCCTCTGTGTCACTGAGCTCTGTCTCCGTGGTGTCCTCAACATCCCCCGCTTTACCCCCCTCCAGATCTGAACGGGAGAGAAACAGATGCCATTAGAATTGTCTAATAAAATGATTGTGTAATGACCAAGAATATATATTGTTTTAAAGACTATTTTGAAACTGTCCGATGGACTATTAAAGTAGATAGATGGTAATGTCTCTAATAGCAATGCCTAGGCTATAGCTGAAGTGCAAGAATCCTTTTTTCCTAAAGATATTTTTTTGGCATTTTCAAGCTTTATTAGATAGTACAGAGTTGAAATGGGGAGACAGAGAGAGAGAGAGAGAGAGAGAGAGAGAGAGAGAAGAGAGAGAGAGAGAGAGGGGGATGACCTGCAGTAAAGGTCCACGGGTCGGATTTGAACCCGCGACCACTGCAACGAAGGCCGGAGCCAATATGGTACACGCTCTATCCACTAAGCCACCGGAAAAGCCCGACTTACCAAAAATTCTTGACACAATGCGCCTGTTATCAGACAAGGCTGATCTGTCTCTGGTTTTACTGCTAGTCATTACAAGATGCTAATTTTGAATATGTGTGTAAATGGTAAATGGACTTGACTTATATAGCGCTTTTCTAGCCGATTTTCTCAGCCCCAAAGCGCTTTACATATCTTACCACATTCACCCATTCATACACACACCGATGGCAGTAGCTGCCATGCAAGGCGCTCTCTGAACCATCGGGAGCAATTTGGGGTTCAGTGTCTTGCCCAGGGACACTTCGACATGTGGCGGGTAGGCGGGGAATCGAACCTCCGACCCTGCACTCCAGAGGCGATCTCCCTACCACTTCGCCACTGCTGTGTGCATGAATATGAAATAATTTTGAGTTCCCAATTTCAAGAGAGGCATTTAGGAAAAGGCCTAAAAGGTACAGGGTGTAAATATCAGAGTATTACACATCATCAAGTGGTGAGATTCTAGATTCTGTTCATCAAGATTTATGGTACGTTAAAAATAGTTTCAACTCAACTCAACTCAACTTTATTTATAAAGCCCTTTAAAACAACCACAGCTGAAACAAAGTGCTGTACATAATGCAGGTAAAACAATTTAAAAGCAAAACAACAATTTAAAATTCAGAAAAAACAATAAAAAAAAATAAAAAAAACTAATAAGCACAATGAATAAAATACACCATAGGACACTAAAACAAAATTAAGGTCTCATGCTGGGTTGAAAGCCAAGGAGTAAAAATGGGTATCCACACTTACTGTACATGTTCATTAATGTGCATTGTCCTAAAATAAATAAATAAATAAATAACATAAATAAATGCACTATTTCCCAGACTCACTGTCGATAGATAGATAGATAGATAGATAGATAGATAGATAGATAGATAGATAGATAGATAGATAGATAGATAGATAGATAGATAGATAGATAGATAGATAGATACAGTAGATAGATAGATAGATAGATAGATAGATAGATAGATAGATAGATAGATAGATAGATAGATAGATAGATAGATAGATAGATAGATAGATAGATAGATAGATAGATAGATAGATAGATAGATAGATAGATAGATAGATAGATAGATAGATAGATAGATAGATAGATAGATAGATAGATAGATAGATAGATAGATAGATAGATAGATAGATAGATAGATAGATATTTCCCAGACTCACTGTCGAGCTGTTTCTTGATCTTGAGAGTGACGGTCTCTCCGGCCTGTTGCAGCAGGTGAATGGCCTCGCTCAGCGGCTTGCCTTTCAGACTGACGCTGTTGATCGCTAGGATACGGTCGCCCACGTGGATAGCCCCCGTCCTGGACACACACACACACACACACACACACACACACACACACACACACACACACACACACACACACACACACACACAAGGGCACATACAATATAAAGGGTATATAAACAAAGAGGGCCCAACATAGCTAGCAACATGCTTGTTTACATTTACAGAGCCTAGGCTGTGTATTAAAGGTGCTATGAGGAACTTTTATTTATGAAACCGTCTAATTTTTCCTCTGATGATCATGAATTACATGTAGCAGCAAACGAGACCATCAGTGCAAATAATTTAAAGCTATTTTTATATAGTTTTTCTTAATGCC
>CM047518.1:26994369-26996869 GCA_026122265.1 Ammodytes dubius
GACAGATGGATAACATGCCTCTTCTAATGACAGGAATACAGAAAGGTAGGTTTACGATAGACAGATAGATAGATATTTAGATAGATAGATAGATAGATAGATAGATAGATAGATAGATAGATAGATAGATAGATAGATAGATAGACAGACAGACAGATAGACAGATAGATAGACATATAGATAGATAGATAGATAGATAGATAGATAGATAGATAGATAGATAGATAGATAGATAGATAGATAGATAGATAGATAGATAGATAGATAGATAGATAGATAGATAGATAGATAGATAGATAGATAGATAGATAGATATATAGATAGATAGATAGATAGATAGATAGATAGACAGATAGATAGACAGACATAAAAACACACACACACACACACAGACACACAGACAGATAGACAGACAGACAGACGGATACCTGTGTGCCATGCTTCCTTTCTTGATGTCAGAGATGATAAGAGGCTCTCCCTGCTTCCCAGCTGTAAGTCACAATAAGTAAGCATCAACAAATGATCACATTTTATGTTTCTGTAAAATACAACAGTTAGTTCTTATTCAAATATTAATTAATAAGTAAGTGTTGGTTTGTAGTGTTCTCTCTTCTGATTGGATAAACATTTCGGGATACTACAATAAGTTTATTTGCCGATTACATGCAGAGCAGCTGAAAGAGAGATCGGCTTTATGAAACGCGCACATTATGTAAGTGATCATCACTGTATGAATAAAGAGCGATTTAACACTTACGCATATTAACATAAATAAACCGCTTACTTCACCTTTAAATCATCCAATGTTTTTTGTCATGTAAGATCAACTTTCATTCACTAGATGGCGCCATTGCACCGTTCTCTGTTTCACATACATTGCTACAGTACATGCAGCCTGTCTGGAAAAATAAATTAAAAGACCACTCCAAACGAGCAATGTCTTTGGTTGCGTTCCGAATCGCATACTTTCTACTATATAGTATGTAGAAAAAAGGATGTCCCGATTCTTGTGGCCAGATTTAGGATGGTTAGAAGTACCCCGGATGTCCTACTTCATGCGGCCAAGATTGTTAGTGTTGAAAACTGCATCCTATCTGGACGATTCTGACCCACAATCCAGTGCGCACATGAAGTGACGTCACATCGACGAAGCCTCCATATGAAAACAAACGGGGATGCGACGGATATAAAAGCAAGAGGCAAGATCAAGGCGCAATGTTATGATGAAATAAGAGAGTAAAAAAAAATGTCCCAATAGTATGCCTACTGCATCCTAACTAGATTATTTTTATCGTCGGATGTAGTATGTAGAATAGAAAAAAGAAAGAGTATGCGATTCGGAACGCAACCCTTGTTTTTTTTTTGTTTTTTTCAATTATTTTTATCATATAGACTATTGACAACATCTCCCCCGAATGCTCCAGAATTTGTTTTATCATTTAGAACATTTTCATTGATAAATACAGAGATGACAATTTAAGAAAGTAATCGGAGTGGTCTCTTATTTTTTTTCCAAATGAGATGGATACATTTACGGGTCTTAATGTGAGCTTCAACTCATATTTAAAATACACACTTTTGTTTGTCTCTTCAATTAAATTAAATAAAGAAACCAGAGACTGTTAAAGGATTAATGTTTTCCAAGCAAGTCTATGGATTTGTAATGTGTTTATGTCTTTACGCCAAATATGAAAAGTTGTGTCAGGTTCATTACATTTTTTTCAATAATTTTTTTAAAGTTTTGTTTATTGTTAAAAAAAGAGGAGAACAAAAAAAAAGAGTTGCAAGACTAACAGATAGGGTTCAAATAACCGACACATTTCAGAAACCTTGTAGTTAAAACTGGGGTATATGATTTCTGATTGGTCAAAGTTAACATGCGCTGTACACTTTGACCAATCAGAGCGAGGCTCCGATTCTCTGTTCTTATTGGCTGTTGGGACTGTCCATTCACTTTGGCCCGACTTTGTTGGTGTAGAGCGTGTCAGGGAGGGACCATAGGGGAGGGACCAAAGAGAACAAGTGGAGCGGTTGAGGTATTTGAATTAAAATCTCTATCACCAACTGCCATTTTCTCCCCAAATCCTCCACCCCAGCTTTAATCAGGATTAAACAGCCTTTATTTTGGAGATTTTGGAACCTGGCTGCAGATTAAAAAAAAAAAAAAAAACTATTGCCACAGACAAAAAGTTATCAAATGCAGATGGCATAACATAGGGCCAATAGCTAGAGGTTACTGTCAACACAATGAGACATAGACTGAGAGAATGTGGCCCCTTGTCTATACTATTGTACTTCCATGCCTGCTACAGTTAAGTTCATGTGTTGCGTGTGTGTGTGTGTGTTTGTGTGTGTGGGGGTGTGTGTGTGTTTGTGTGAGTTTATTTGTGTGTGTGTGTGTGTGTGTGTGTGTGTGTGTGTGTGTTTGAGGAAGCGCAGGGTGGTCTTGTTGTGACCTTTAAACATTTTGCCAAGAGCCTTTCAAAACAAACAATAAATG
>CM047518.1:26999369-27004369 GCA_026122265.1 Ammodytes dubius
TTGATTGACAGGAGGCGGTCCCCCACCTGCAGCAAGCCACACCTACAACACAATTAAATAAATATAGAAAAATGTTGTCGAAAATTAGCACTACATGTGCTTAAAGACCTACTTCACCGGTGGGAATATGAAGGTGTATTGAACTATATATGGGTTGTATTGATATATATAGATATATATACTGATTGTATAGATACAGTATGTATGTAGATATGGATATATTGATTGTATATACATATATGCATTGTATAAATATATAAAATATAAAAAATCATAGTATATTAAGTAGGGCTGGGTATCGTCAAGGACTTCGCGATACGATACGTATCACGATACACCTGTCACGATACGATATATCATGATATATCACGATATATTGCGTATCTTGATATATCACGATATATTGCAATATTCCATATACAAGTTGCCTTGTCAAACATAACAGCACAATATATTGATAATTGCACAGACAATGTATTGGGCTCGCTAGCCAAGCAAGCTAACTCTCCAATCAGCTAAACGTTTCCCAAAAAACTCCACAGCGTGTTGAGGATTACTCATGTAGTTTAATGGTAATTTCGTGAAACTGTAAAGACAGTAAAAACATAAGGCAGGTATTAATAAAGCTAAACAGTAAGCATACAACAGTAAATCTATAATCCAACACATGGAAAATAAAGATAATACTTACAGACGTTGCTTTAACAAACAAGAAGATGAAGAACTACATCTTAATGGAAGAGCTGATAAACTGTTGTTCCTGCATGCTCTCTCTCTCTACGTGAATAATGTGCTCGTGACTTCCGGTCACCTAACTAGCAGCCCCTCCCTTAGAGCATTCCCTCTTAAAGGTACAGACACATATGCCACACACGTTAAGATCAACACACTTTCAATGCCAGGGGCAGAACAGACAAATTAAGTCAAAACTATTTCATTCACAACTTCCTTTACTATTTTCTTCCTTTTTTTTGGTTTTGGCAAATGATCAAACACTGCTGCAGCTGCCATAACATCAACATAACAAATCCAATTCACTCTTGTACTAACTGTACAGGACACACTGATAATGAAAACACATCAGTGTGCTTTTGTGACACAGTGAATCTTAAGTGTTCTAAACAAAACATATTTAACTTCAATAGTCAGTATAGTATCCTAGAGGCAAACCCAGGAGCCAAACCCATGTCTGCCTGACAGCAGACATGGGTTTGAATCTGACCCGTGGTTGTTCTCTGCATTTCATTCCCTCTCTGCCCCATTTCATATCTGTGTCTCTGCACTGCCAATAAAGCCTTGAAAAGCAAAAAAAAAAAAAAAAAAAAAAAAAAATCATAAAATGAATTAAAAAAATATCAATTTTTAGTAATAAAAATCGATACTGATATCGCGAAACTAAGTATCGCGATATATCGATATTTCGATTTTTTTGACACAGCCCTAATATTAAGTTGTATGTATGTATAGATCGTAAATGTCAAATATAGTATCGCCAATTGTATAGCTAGATTGTACAGAGATTATATGGAATACAAGAAGCGAATATAATAAATATTTTTTTTTTTTTTTACTATGGAAAAGGGGTAGGATTAAATGTGTGTATACTTCTTCCTGCTCCTTTTCAGGCATATCACATCAATACAGATTTTTTTTTCTTTTTTTTCTTTTTGTGAAGTCATTTAAACATACATTTTGTTTATTGTATTTTTTATGCTTTTCATTTAGTTTTGTATTGTTTTTGATATGTCTGAAAAAAAAAAAAAAAAAAACTCTGAGATCCTATGTAGTATAAATGTACAAACATTTTTGAAATCGGTTCATCCCAGCCTGAGAAAAGGCAGAAAGAGTGTTTTATAATGATAGAACGTCGGTTCCTTTACATTATTTTTACAATGATAGATGGCTTTAGAAGGAGCTTTAGACTCCCTTTTGTTTTACATATCACATTATTTCTTTGTATTTTTAAAATGCAGCTATTTGGATAGAACATTCCTGATTCTACAACTGGGAAATAAGAGGGAAATAAATAATCATGTATGTAGGTATGCTAACCTTTTTTTTTTTTTTTTTTTTTTTACTTCAATATTTTTTTACAATGACTGATGGATATATACAAAGCTTTATACCCCCTGTTGTGCTACTTAACACATTATTTCTTGTGTATTTTCAAATGCAGTTGTTATAATATTAAAGATTCCTGATTCTACAACTATAAAACTATAAAACATCCATTTATAATACAAATTTCAGATTCTAACACATCCATTTAGTAGAGCACAGACCCTGGCGCCTCACTCCATAAATCTGAGCTGGATGAAAGTAAAGCACATTAGTGATGAAGACTATTAAAAAGCTCTGAGTCACAAACCGTGGCAAAACAGAGGTAGAAAACGTTATGAAGGGGTCGTTAAGTCTAATGACATATTGGGCTGAACATTCAAGCAAATGGGGGAACTTTTAGGGAATATTAAAGCCCCTCATATGTTATTTTAGCAATTTTTTCTTGTTTTTGTTTTTTAAACTTTTTATCTATTATTATTATTTTTTTTAGATTATTTTTTCTGCATTTTTGCTTATGAGATAGATTTGTAGAGACAGAGTTGAAATGGGGTAGAGAGGGGGAATGACATGCAGAGAACGACCGCAGGCTGGATTCTAACCCCGGGTCTGCTGCAGAGCCTTTTATATTTTATAATATGTTGTATGTTATGTAATGTTGTATATCTATGAAATCGAAATAAACTAAACTGAAGAAAAAAACCTCATAACTCATAAACCGTGGCATACCAGAGGTAGAGCTACGTTATGAAGGAGTCGTTAAGTCTAATGACATATTGGGCCGGAGAATTCAAGCAAATAAGGGAACTTTTTGGGATATTAAAGCCCCTCATATATTACTTTAGCAATTTTTTTTTAGTTTTTTGTTACTTATTTTTTTATTTTTTATAATTTTTTTGGCATTTTTTCTTTATTAGATAGATTTGGAGGGACAGGCAGGACTCATAACTCATTAACCGTGGCAATACAGAGGTAGAAATACGTTATGAAGGAGTCGTTAGGTCTAATGACATATTGGGCTGAACACTCAAGCAAATGGGGGAACTTTTTTTTGGATATTAAAGCCCCTCATATCATATGTTATTTTAGCAATTTTCTCTTTTCTCCTTTTTTTTTTTAAGATTATTTTTTTCTGCATTTTTGCTTTATTAGACAGTTTGTAGAGACAGAGTTGAAATGGGGTAGAGAGGGGAATGACATGCAGAGAACGACCCGGGCTGGATTCTAACCCCGGGGTCTGCTGTAGAGCCTTTTATCATCGAAATAAACTAAACTGAAAAAAAAAAACCTCATAACTCATTAACCGTGGCATAACAGAGGTAGAGCTACGTTATGATGGAGTCGTTAAGTCTAATGAGATATTGGGCTGAACACTCAAGCAAATGGGGGAACTTTTTTGGATATTAAAGCCCCTCAAACGTTATTTTAGCATTTTTTTTTTTTTTTTTAAGATAATTTTTTTCGGCATTTTTGCTTATGAGATAGATTTGTAGAGACAGAGTTGAAATGGGGCAGAGAGGGGAATGACATGCAGAGAACGACCCGGGCTGGATTCGAACCCTGGGTCTGCTGTAGAGCCTTTTATATTGTAATAACATGTTGTATGTTATGTAATGTTGTATATCTATGTAATCGAAATAAACTAAACTGAAAAAAAAAACTCATAACTCATAAACCGTGGCATACCAGAGGTAGAGCTACGTTATGAAGGAGTCGTTAAGTCTAATGACATATTGGCCTGAACACTCAAGCAAATGGGGGAACTTTTTTGCAAATTAAAGCCCCTCATATGTTATTTGGAAAAGACACTAAGATTAAGACACTCCAGTTGTATAGGAACCACACTGGTGACAAACCCACAGCCCTGATGCTACTACATGTCCCGAAAAAGAATACAGGCAGCATACAAACAGTGAGTCCTTATTTTTAAACCTAGACAATCAACCACAAAAGCTAAGCTAGACACACAGTTAGTTATGTTTAAACCTCAAGGATTGGTATTTGCATGAATATCTATGAAGCTCAGAACTGTACAACTGCAACAAAAGCAATGAAATGCACTTGTACATTTTAAATCAAACTAAAAGATACATACACGTTAAGAGTCATTTTGATGGGGGCGCCTTTAGCTCAGTTGGTAAGGCGTCCCCCCTCCCGGGCCGGGCCCAGCAGCAGACCCGGGTTCGATTCCCACCTGCGGTCGTTCTCTGCATGTCACTCCCCTCTCTGCCCCATTTCACCTCTGTCTCTCTGCACTATCAATAAAGCATAAAAAAATGCCCAAAAAATATCTTAAAAAAAAAAGAGTCATTTTGATATGTGGCATCAAGCAATGCTAATTCAAGCAATGCTAATTCAAGCAATGCTAATTCAAGCAATGCTGCACGGCTGAAAGAGTGCATATGTTAAACTATAAGGTCAAAATGGTGATGTGGCCTGGTGTGTAGTACATAAGGAAATGCCTGTTTGAATTTTTTAGCATTACATTTCATTTTATTTAGCTGACGCTTTTATCCAAAGCGACTTCCATTAAGTGCGTTCAACCATGAAGGTACAAACTCAGAACAACAAGAATCACGTAAGTAGTATAGTTTCAAATAAACTTAACTACACAGTGCCACACATAAGTGCTACATGGAGATGTAACAAGAGCAACATTATTTTTTTTTTTGCGACTCACACACTGCTCCACTCATCTCTCCATCCCTGCTGTCACCAAAATCCCCTAAGAAATCTTACACTTTTTTGGCGCTCCGGTGGTGTAGTGGATAGAGCGCGTACCATATTGGCTCCGGCCTTCGTTGCAGTGGTCGCGGGTTCAAATCCGACCCGTGGACCTTTACTGCAGGTCATCCCCCCTCTCTCTCTCTCTCTCTCTCTCTGTCTCCCCATTTCAACTCTGTACTATCTAATAAAGCTTGAAAATGCCAAAAAATTATCTT
>CM047518.1:27009369-27024369 GCA_026122265.1 Ammodytes dubius
TGAAAATATTCACAAACAGTCGTATAGCCTACAAGTAGACTACACTCCAAATCATACAGTGAAAATATTGTTTCATATCGTAGGCTACAAGCCACAAAGCTTGAAATTGACATACATATTTAGCCCATATGCAACAACAATAATGTGATGTTTTTTTTTATTTTTTATAAGCCTTGATGTAATAATTTATTATTTTGAACCCCACATAATCAGGCAGTAACACCCCCAACCCCTTTCTATCTCTCTCTATCTCTCTCTCTCTCTAAACAATGTAAATGATTCACAGTTTATAGCTTACAGATGTCATGACTATTTAACGGCACAAAAAGGAGAGAAGAAAAAATGCACTTACATGTTACACCTACATGTAGCACTTAAATGATGTAGCACTTTTGTAGTTTCATTTATTTGAAGCTAATCTAGACTACTTGCGTGATTATTGCTGTTCTGAGATTCTATCTTTATGGTCAAATTTAATTTATGGGAAACTGCTTTAGATAAAAGCATCAGCAATGTAGGCTAATCTAATGACATAATAGCATTTCACATAAAATTGGTGTTTTAATTGTAGGGGAGAGTGGCCTGAGTTGTGCCGGTGGGGAAGTTGTGCCACCCCTTGTTTCTAGAAAACTGTGGAAGAAATTGGAAATGTGACCACATATTTAAGAAGAGCCATCCATTTGACTCATCCTGTAAAGAAGGGAGACACAAGGAATAAGATATAAGCACATTTAAGCTAAAAAAACAGTGTTTTGCCTTTTAAAGTAACATTTCCATGATGAAGGTTTTTTGATTATTGTGTCTGAACAATTATAGACAAGTTTTAAAACATTTGACACGTTTTAGTGCTTTAGTATGCTACACTTTGAGTCTATACAGTTAAGCTGCGAACACACCGCACTGGCCGCGCGGCGAGATTACATACAAAGTCAATGTACTAGCGCGTGGCTGCGCGTCCACCCAATAATCGGCGTCCAGCGGCCGGCGGCGGGCCCTTGCGCGGCGCGTGGCCGCGCCGTGAATCGGGAGCGCGGCCATTTGCGGCGCGTAGAAATTGCGTCATCGAAGGAGCGTGAATCGAAGGCTTGTGCGGCGAACACGGCGCCGCAGAAAAAGATGAACATTTTCATCTTTTTCTGCGGCGCCGCCGGGCGCCACGCCTCCACAGCCAATCAGCGTTGAGATTGCCCGGCGGCGGTGGTCTGCAAGACGAGGTGGGCGTGTGGAGTGAGGACATTGGGCTTCCAATACATTCTGCAAATATGTGTATTTTGCATCTGTTTAGCTGTTGGTTGTACTTTAGCCAAGGTAGCGCCGGTTAGCATAGTGAAACTCACCCAGCTGTGTGCTGTTCCTGAGGATAATATGAACCCAAAGTTGACGGCAGTGTCCGTGTGGAATTCCATATAGCCTAGTACAGCGAAGCACCGGTGTTGTCCTCCGTCAGCCGGCACACTTTCACTTTCAGGTAGGCTGATGTCTGCCTTTATTTGTGCCGCTGAGCACACACTGCTGTTGTTAATGTGTTTAGTATGTTGCTGAATTGCTGTTAATGTGTGTGTATTTGCGATCGGGTGCGTGTTCAGGCTGTTTTAATGATATTTGTGACATGACTGCCGCTGGTTACACAGTGAACCTACATCTGTATTTTTTGGCACAGCTGGACCATGTTATTGTTGTTGTTGCACCGTAAGTGTGACGGGTCTGATCTCGGCGTCGGCGTCAGGAATATATGGCCCAATATGATCAAGCGGCGAGCCTCCTGCGGTCACGCGGCCAACCGCCGCAGACGGCCAATGCGGTGTGTTCCCGGCTTTAGCATGATGTCAGCCCTAAACTGCTGCATCATGCTTATTATCCAACATTCTGGGGTTGGGGTGATTTGTATTTTAATTAATTGCAAAAACAGATTGATCATCAGACTATCATTTTACAATCAGAACATTTTAGAGGCCTAGACCTTTAGAGTAATTCAGTCCCTCAAGATTCCCTTTAATAATCTTTATAAGAAGAGGTTTTCAATCAATTTGTCAGTGTTCTTGTGTCTTCAATCTACATTTATTTTGTTTATTTCACAATCACAGAGACCCTGTTTCCACCTGGCATTAACATCTGACTTTTTGAATCTGGTTACAAGTGGACAGCTCTCAGTCCGTGTGTTCCCACTTGTATTTTCAAATGTGACTTCTCTGTCTACTTGTGATCGGATTCCATTTACCCGCGCTGTATTTAAATCAACACGTTCATCATTTCCGTTTGCATTGCTGTTTTTAACCGGTGGGGTTCAAACAAGTAAACATACAGGGCTGTACAGTGCCACAGTTTGAATCGCATTTGCTATAAAAATGCAATACATGCGAAGATAATTACCAGTCTAGGTTGACGAGATAGTCTAGTCTATCTCATTTAGACAATGAGGAGCGATGCACAATACTGCTTAGAGGGCCCTTACATTAACACTCGCCAAATGCGGGAAATATCATAGTATAGGTAAAGTAGAAAAGTAAAAACTCTTAGGCGAGTAAGTTATTACGCCACTTTGGCTGGTGAAAGATGTGTGCTCGCTGTTTGGCTATTCTAACGTCTGCCTCTGTTAAACTCTTGTCACCGCAACCAGTCCATAGCTTTCACAGTTAAGTTATTCCTTGTGCAAACAGAACGTTTCCTGTACACCTTCACATTAAAAGCCTGTTACTAGCCAAGCGCGAGTTGACCTTTATTTTGAAGCAGATAAGAACAGGAAGTTAGCGCTCCACATGACTGCAGCTTGCATGGCGCCAGAAAAAAAAATCAGCGACTTCCGTGTTATCACAGTTTTACTCTGTGAAATGAAAACAGAGGACAAATAGCTTGTCATTTGCAAAACTTTTAACTGGGCGCACACTAAAACCTTTTTTTTCTACGTATTTCCGCTCAGGCAGTTGAGTAGGAGGTCCCTAATGTGGACAGAAACCACATTTGTGTTTCCAATACCAAATGAATGTGGACACAAGTGGTCACAAGTGGTCACAAACCACCTCCGAATGTGGTTTTTGTGATCCGATCTCAATGCGTCTTGAGAGTGTTCTCACCTGTAGTTAGAGCTGTATTCATGTGATCGGATCACAAAAACCACATGTTAATGCCAGGTGGAAACAGGGTCAGAGAAAGGTCCACACTTCCACTGTATCTAATGACTGGAGTCCACTGTTGGTTGGGATGGTGCGACTTTCACACTCCATCGTGGATGAATTTAAAAGGAATAAACCAAACTGGATTATTTCTTTATTTTCAAAATTCCCTTTATTAATCTTTATAAGAAGAGGTTTTCAATCAATTTGACAGTGTACTTGTGTCTTCAATCTATATTTATTTTGTTTATTTCACAATCACAGAGAAAGGTAGTTAAGCCAACATTTACGTTTGGATTGGATGCAACCTATTATTTTAGATTTCTTAAAGTTTAATACCTTGTTAAGTGACTTTTTCTGAGTTGATTGTATTAAAGGATTTGATTTCCAACTAAAGTAAAATGTTGATTGTACTCAACCTATTTAATTTAATTTAATTTGTATTTAAGTATCTTCTCCAACACAGCAGAAGGAAAATGACATATATCACAGTCACTGTGAATCTTGGCTATTGAAGTTAGCTGTTGTTGTTGACTGCCTAACGACCGTCGTCAGACACAGGTACCCATCCCCCACACTGCATACGATCAGAGAGTGACACAGACTGTCACAAAATGACAAGCAGATAGAAACTCCCCTTGCCTGCTCTGAGTCACTCAGGCCAAATCCATTGAGCCTCGAGCCCCACATGTTAAAATGGCACTTCACCTTTACCTTTGAGATGCAATTTCTATTACATATAAAAGGGCTTGTTTGGCATGGAGTGTTAACTTTACCAAAGCAAAATGCGATTTAAAAAAAAAAGCCTAAATGAATTCTAGTTAAAAAAAAAAGATAAATAAAAGTACTTACCGGAGAATATATACAAAAAAAATCACAAACTTTATTGTTGGCTTGTGAATTTATCTTTTTACATTAACTGCAGGCTATTCTTCCCTGCTTAGGCTCTTTAGAGATTGACTGCCTGATGTGAACGTGTTGCAGGATATTGCCTTAGCGAGTGGATTGCACTTAATTGTCAAGTAATCCATTCTAAATCTAAAGACACCTGTCACAAGTTTCTGATATTTTGGTCAGACTAGACGTTTTATAGCGACAGGGGATCTCATATTTGCAAGATCACAACTGGATTCCTTTCAAGATCATGATTATTTCACATACTATTCCAGGCCTATAAAATTATTTCAGGTAAATGAAAAAGGTATTATGGAATGTATCTGGACAGGGCAGGCTATAATATGTACCACTTAAATAAAAAAAAGTATAGATGCCTTAACCACCTACGCCTACATGCCATGCCTGGTCACATTATAAACTGCAAACAGTATCTTAATTAAAGAGAAACCTTTTGAAGTCATACTGTAGAGCCGAGCGGGGGGTATTATGCCAGACTTGTGAGGAAATGCGTTGAAGAAGGAGTTTCCCTCCTTTTTAAGGTCACTGCGCTACTGCAGGTAATTTCCTTATCCAAAGTCTGCAAATATGGTGACTTGCAGAAAGTGTTAATGAAGGGTGCAAAAAGAGCCCTTAGTGGACTTTGATTTGACAGTGGGACAGCCCTCACTTCTCAGAGAAAGTGCTCACCACAATTAAACTGAAATGTTAGGATGTGTGGAGCACATTGATGCTAGTCATTAAAAACTCTTCCTAAAAAGCTATTTCTAAGCAATAAAGTTGCATTGCTTAAAACAATTTGCACATGGTATTACACATACATTGTATGAAATGTGCATAGATCACAGATCCAACTGGCCACACTCAAAATCATGAAGTCGTCATTCTCACACACAAAAAACATTTTTGGTCTGGTTTCTTGACACTGGAACCAACACTGTTCTGTAGAACCTTACCTTCAATATAATCAACTAGAAATGAAAACAACAAATTACAAGTGCCCCCCCCCCTCACTATGCAGTTTCAGTGGAGAGGGATTTGTTTATATTCACAGAGTAAGTTTACTAAACACATTTTCTCTACATGCGATTCTTAGTTTTGAATGATTATATCATCATAAATCAAAACTAAACTATATTTAGAGGAACCTGGAACCAAACATTGAGACTAGAGAATGTTTGTAAACCAAACTATGGGCCCTGCTGCTGTAAAAAACAAAATTAAACAGTAACTTTTCAGGAAGCTTACTAACTTCAAACACTGTTCCAGGGATAACATTTTCCTGCGAAGAACATGTTGTATTCAGTTCTGAGAATATACCTTAGAAAATGTTTCACTTCTCTGACACACACAAAGTTACACACTGCAGCTTTAATCTGACCACAGACAGAATTTAAAGATGTATTGTATTAAAGAGAATTTGTTGGAACAGCCTTTCACTGTTAGGTTTATGATTTCTAATTTAAGGATAAACATTACGTCCTTAAGTCGGATAGAAATAGTTGGGGTTTTAGGAGATTTCCACATAAGTAAAATATGACGTCTTGCCAGAGGGGAAGTGAAAGTTAGTATTTCTGTTTGCAAAAAGTAAATGTGGTGTTGTTCTGATGGGGTCAAACATATTTCAATGAAGGGCTCCATCTTTATTTAGTCTCCAAGAACCTTTGTCAAAATCATAAAAAGTCAGTCCAGAATTGATGTAGTCTGGGACAATAAAAAACCTCTCACCCTCCTGTCCCCACATTCCTGTACATACCTGCTAAACCATGCCCTTGGCAGCAGCCCTTCAACCCCCTCCCCCGCCTTGCATTGTCTCTATTCAAAGTAGGCACTTCACACCTTTTCTACAGCAACACTGTGAGTTGAACTGTTATGAAACTGCATTGCTGCGTCTCTCCCAGAGGCTGCATACATCTCCTTGCTAACATAAATATAGTAGATTCATTAAACATGGTATTGTAACAGTTGTATGCGCCAACATGTTTAAGCTAAACTTACTTGGATTTCTGGTTCATTTAGTGACTTTATTTTAAGCCTACAGTAGCTCCCTAAAATATCCAGCCATTTAGGAAACAATGTATTTAACAACATAATGAATTGATGGATCCTAACAAGGAAAGCATGTACAAATATGGAATTGACCTTATTTGCACAGCCTTATCGCATCATTGATCTGTCAAATGTACCCCAAGCTCACGCTCCCAAGCGTTTTAGTTTTGACAGAAAACTGAGAACATTAACTGAAAATGGAGAACAAATATGTCACTGTCCATAATGATAGTATTGAAGGCAGGGAATTATATATGTATATCTTATGTAATAATGTCACAGGCTGTCACAGAATTTTACCCTCAATTTAGGATGTGACGAGCACGTTGATGCTGGTCATTTCAATTATACAATGTAGAGGACATTTTTAAGTCTTGAAATGAAAACCCATTAAAGGTGTGCAACTTGCACAGGAAAAAGTGATTGCGGATTGATAAAACAGTGATAAATTGTGGGGTTTTGAAACTCAGGCCATGCTATTTGGCGAGAAGGAAAATTCAGATCAACTGTCCCTAATAACTTTACATTTAAGGATCAGTGAAAATATTGAAAAAAAAACATTTACCAAATACAAAATGCACAGAATAATGTGTATGTCTGCTCAAAAACAAAACAAATACTGAATATCAGTTTTAGACCCATGTTTAATGTTTTGACAGTATTGTCATACAATCTATAATACAAGATATATTTTCAAAAATGTTTTTCATAATACATTTATGGTACAGTAGCTTGAGATTAAGATGTTTCAACTGGAATATATATCATGGTGGTCTTGGTGTGAGATTTAAATCCAGCATCAACCTGACATGAAATAGTCTTTAAGACCCTGAGCAATATCGTTGAAAAATATTTCACTTCCTTTTTGGCTTAAATGAACATTGTCTCTTAAAAATAGCTCAGGTTTGTCAAACACTATGTTTGGATGTTGAACAGTACTCCCATTAACCTCCAAAACAAATGTAGCCATCACATTGTTGATGAATTTCCGCACTTTGTCCATCTTTGCTGTTAGGGCATGCCTCCATTGTCGCCTCTGGTTAATGGAAGAAAGCATGATCTTCATCTGCGGAAACTGTTTGTGGAGGCCATGCAGGTCCCTTTCCATTGCTCGAAGAAGCGTCACACTTTTCACACTTCCAAGGTAATTGCCCCCACAGTGAATCACAAGCACATCTGGAGCAGTTCCTCCTTTGAGTCATATAATGTTAATGTAAAATACTATGATGTGTAGTAGTAAACTTATACACAGAATATTTAAAACAATAAAATAATGTTTCAAGTGTATTACTTACTATTCTAATTTTGCTATTTGGCTTGATGTGGTTGTCATTGATGAATCTCCCCAGTCTTGCTGTTTCCCCAGTCCCATCGACACTGAATAATGAAATACATTGTTTGAAGATTATTAATATAATGGTAAAATAGTTGAATTATCTATAGTAAGAACTGATCATTTCATTTCTTACCAGAAAGTCTTTCCGGCAAAGGGGTAGAAATACAGAAATGCTGCATGGGCATCTGAGTACTCTTTGAACAGAGTCTCTCCTTCCAAGCCAGTGATGTGTCTTCCAACATACTCAAGCAAGAATTCTCCAGGCTCAATGTCTTGAGTGGCAATAACTCCATAACCTGATAAAAAATTATAAATAGAGATTAATTAATTACATATTTGTAAATTGTATTATTTAAGTATGATACAAGTTTGATAGCTGTCATCAAAAAAATCCTTGATTAGAAAACAATACTGTATTGTACAATCTATATAATTACAAATAACTATGTATAATGGCAGTGAGCATTCATCTTTTAAAATAGAAGACAATCAAGTTTGCTTTTCAGATATCTACTCACAAATTAAATTGGGGACATCATGCCAGTAATCTGAGTTTAACATGGAGATTTGAAGCAGTGGGAAACAGCTAACCTAGTTTAGCCCACAGCTAAATAGAACACATGAAAGCAATGAGGTGTTTTTACAAATACAAAAAGGTTGAAAAGTCACCAAAAGGTTAAACTACTACTTTTTTTTTTTTTTTCTACTTATTTCACAATAGTTATACATATATTGCTATGCCAGACTGTTCAAATACTTATTTATTATAAGCAAAGCAACTGGATTGTAGAAAGTTGTATGAACGCTTGTACCTTCATACAGATTTGAACAGAGAATCTTACATTCTAATCAAGTAACATACCTTTCTCCTTGTTGATGAAAGTCTTCTGAAAAGTGTCTTTATCTTTTCCAGATGCAATGAAGTACAAGGCTTCCTTTTCAGGACAAACTCTTCTGGGTCTCATTTTTCTCTGAAAGATTTTAGAATCCAGATGTAAGTTAAAGCACAACTGGGGAAACTTTGTGAGAGTGATAGAAAGTTTTAGATACATAGCTTGATAGAATTAAATTAAACTTTGCAACAACATGAATACAGACTAAGTTTAAACAAATAACATTTTAATTAAACCTGGCAAATAGAAATAGAAATAAAAACTGCACAAATAATTACAATTAACCTTGCCTAAAGGGAAAATAAAAAACTATTTAAGAAATGCATATAACTTTTCAGAAAAAAGAAATGAGAAAGTGTAAAATAATATAATACATTTGACTTAAACCTTTCAAAGAAAAAAAAGTAAAAGAATGAAAGTTGAAATGAACCTTAAAATAATTCAGATAAAAACTAAGTATCAGAATTAACCAGTTAAAACCTTCCAGAAAGAGAAATAAAAAAAACTAAGTTAAAATAATAGTTAAAATAATTATTTTAGTCATACATGGTGAATTTGTAGTTTGTAACTTACCTATAACTTCAGCCTCAGCATTGAACGAAAAAAGTTTCAAAAGTTCAGTCATAAATCTCCAGGTGGGTCCTCCTAAGAATTACAGTGGTCAAGCCCTTCCATAAAAGTCATTACATCTGTGTACCTGTAGTGAGATGCCCAGAATATATCCACACCCTCACAAGCAATCTGGACAGTGATTGGTTCTCAGGACCAGACAAAGGTGGCTAGGTATTGCTCGCATTGTGATGCAAAGTATTGGCATTACAAATGCAGAAACGTCGGCTGCCAGTGTTCCCTCTTAGCTCCATAATGTCAAACTAGCTGGTTTATTGACAGTACACCGCAAGTTCTACCATGATTAAACAATCATGCCGAAAAACACAGACTACAGGTTTTGTATCCAGGCTATTTCATTCATTGGTATTTGTAAGATGCAAATAAGAGGCTATAAGCCTACATCAAAATTGCCTTCATTTAAGCCTAAATCAAAATTGCCTTCATTTGGATGTGGCCCAAAACTTAAGTGACTTTCCAAATAGGCTTATCATTTGGGAACAGTGACATACTTACAGTAAATTACATTCTTAAGTGTGGGGCAACCGGCCTAGTGCTACACATATAGCAAAGAAGCCTATTTACAGTTATAGTGCAAATAAATTTGGCTAAATGGTGTAGTGTTTAAATCTGCTGAGTTCAATGATTAATCACTTTTTATAATATAATGTTACGTTACGCACTGCTAGAATGATCGTGAAAAGAAATATTCAATTCAGTCATTTTCTGACAGCATTCCACTCTCTCCTTACAAACTAATTTGAACTACAGCAAAGGATTTTACATACTTTGTGCTACTCTGTTCAGACTGGTGTTGTGGGAAAAACAACTTTTGTAAAAGGCTTTTGAAAGTTCAGAGACATGTGGAATTGATGGTGTGAAATGCATCTCTAAAGTAGCCTGACTGATTAAATAATCATTCATGTTGTCATGCACATTTCTTATAATGATAGTGTGCAGGTGGTAGTAATCAATGTGACTAAATTGCATTCATGGTAAGCTTTTTTGAACAATTTTATACTTGTAATGGGTCAGTAAATTTTTTGACAGTTTGCCACTGGGCTACTATACATAAGAGACATTAGAATACATTTGAAGTTTGGACCCCTATTGATAGGGTTATTCATTTAAAACAGTAGAAGTGTGGAGCTGTCTTTGTGCTTTTTAAATAAACTAAATATATATAGATTGAATACACTAGTACACTGTCAAAGTGATTGCCATTCTTTGCTAACAAAGACGTTGGGAACTGGACAATTCTAAACGTTAGACGTAAACTGTATTGAATTCCAGCTAAAAGCACAGAACTTGAAAATAAAGTATATAGGAAAGTAACAAAAAAAATTCAAAAAAATGTGTGCCAGTAGGATAGAAATCAAAGGGCAATAAACTCTCTTTTGTTTGTTTGTCTCTTTTGTTGTTGTCTGGGATAATGTGGTGTTCACTATGCAGACTGGTTTTCTGCCCTAAACTACCTCCATACAGTGAACTTAAAGTACATGTTGTGAGGGAATTTTCAGTCTTTAGTATGGTTAATATTAATGGTAGAGATGTATAGTACATTTATGCCTGTCTTGTGTGTTTGTCTATATCTCAGACACTAAATCAGCCTGGTGACACTGGTGGGAGACACTTAGGTCAGTTGTATAGATAAAGTCTCATCTCCTTAGACTCCAGAATGTTATGGTTCACTGTGTTCAGCTCTGAACCAAAACATTGGTACGCTTGGTGCCCGAGCCAGGGAGGTGTTAGAGATAGCACAAGGTTAATACACAGCTCTCAGGAAGTGTCTGTCAGAATTGAAGTGCAAGTCACCCGAGTTGCAGTCCGGTTCTCCTTTGCCAAGTCTGTAATAAATATTGCTTCATAATTCATCACAGTATAGCCACTACAAAAAACTACACTGCACCTCTAATGTATTCCAAAGTGTCTATTACACATTGTTAAAAATCACAGCACCCAGCAACAGATACTTGCTGTCAGCAGACCAAATATATATTAAAACATGTTAATCTCTACAAATCATGTTCAAATTATATGTTGTGTTATTATAACTATTCTCAAATTCAGTTGAGATTATTTTCATAGGTATTACTGATCTGCCAAAGTCTTGTTCATCCATGATGGAGTGTGAATATCATTCCATCCTAACCAAGAGGGAACTTGTGTCAATTAGTGCCAACTAAATGGGGACTCCTGTCATTCCATACAATTTAGGACTGTAGGGTCAATATGTATAACAAACAGACATTTAAGACTACATTTATATTATATTCCCCTTAAGAATGATCCAGTTTGCATAATTAAAATGCATATTTTTACCATTTTAAAAGTAATAGCAGTGTTTGATTTATTCCATAATGTGCATTACATATTGTTAAAAATCACAGCAACCAGCAACAGATACTTGCTGTCAGCAGACCAAATATATATTAAAACATGTTAATCTCTACAAATCATGTTCAAAGTATATGTTGTGTTATAACTATTCTCAAATTCAGTTGAGATTATTTTCATATGTATTACTGATCTGCCAAAGTCTTGTTCATCCATGATGGAGTGTGAATATCATTCCATCCTAACCAAGAGGGAACTTGTGTCAATTAGTGCCAACTAAATGGGGACTCCTGTCATTCCATACAATTTAGGACTGTAGGGTCAATATGTATAACAAACAGACATTTAAGACTACATTTATATTATATTCCCCTTAAGAATGATCCAGTTTGCATAATTAAAATGCATATTTTTACCATTTTAAAAGTAATAGCAGTGTTTGATTTATTCCATAATGTGCATTACATATTGTTAAAAATCACAGCAACCAGCAACAGATACTTGCTGTCAGCAGACCAAATATATATTAAAACATGTTAATCTCTACAAATCATGTTCAAAGTATATGTTGTGTTATAACTATTCTCAAATTCAGTTGAGATTATTTTCATATGTATTAATGATCTGCCAAAGTCTTGTTCATCCATGATGGAGTGTGAATATCATTCCATGCTAACCAAGAGGGAACTTGTGTCAATTAGTGCCAACTAAATGGGGACTCCTGTCAAATCAACTTTTTTACTTGCTACTTGCTGTCAGCAGACCAGTCAAGAAATGTTTCAGCACACTGTTCATCCAGTCAGCACCACTAAATATGTTTTATAATAGAAAATTAAGAGTTTACTTGAAAGTCCCCTCTCGTATTGTGAAGACTGACAGAAGAAAAAGTAATATGCAATTATGGATAATGCTGGAGTAGCAAATTATAACCGCAAAATAAACTTTAGTGGTTTAATACATCTTTAGAATGTAACGTTGTGAACACATTCCTTTAAATAAAGATAAGGCTTGGATAAGGAGAATGTTGTTGCTATGTCCCTGATATTAGTGCATCCAACAAGTTACTTCTTATTTGATATTTATTTGCAACATGTGGCCATGATTATATTCATAGTATTTGTAACATGTGTTTAGTTTGTGTTAAAGTTAAAGGTATATAATCTATCTTAAAAAGAAACAAAGGGAGGTAACTGCAGCAAGCAAACACTCATTGAGTGAAACAATAGACACAGACAGCTCCATTGATGCAGTGAATGGAGTCCACTCTTAGATGTCACCCAATGATTCAAGTCCACTGTTAGCAAATTCTTCAAAAAAAATGTAAAAACACATTTAAAGTAATATTATGACAAAAGACATTAAAACTAAATATTCTGTTGTGTTTTTTTATTTTTTAAATTACCAGAAATAGGTTGCCACACTTGGCTGGTACCAGCGATAGTCCCCTGTTAGTAAGGTCGGTCTGCCTGTGTGTGTGTGTGTGTGTGTGTGTGTGTGTGTGTGTGTGTGTGTGTGTGTGAGTGTGTGTGTGTGGGTGTGTGTGTGTATGTGTGTGTGTGTGTGTATCTCTGTCTCTGTCTCTGTATGTGTGTTTGTGTCTTTCCGTGTGTGTGTATTTCTGTCTTTCTGTGTGGTGTGTGTGCATTAACATGTTTGTGTGTGTGTATCTCCGTATCTGTCTGTGTGTCTCTGTGTGTATCTGTATCTGTGTATTAACATGTGCGTTAACATGTGTGTGTGTGTGTGTGCGTGTTAACATTTGCTTTAACATGTGTGTGTGTGTGTGTGCGTTAACATGTGCTTTAACATGTCTGTCTGTGTGTGTGTGTGTGTGTTAACATGTGTGCCCCCTCACCTCTCTGCCGAGCTGTCCGGCTCTATGAAGCGTATCAGCGGAGGAGCGGACAGCGTCTCCGTGGCGAATATCCCGCCCTGCAGCTGCACTCCGAAGCCGTTGAGCGGGTCGCCTGATAGGACCACCTCACTGGTCTCTACATGCACCACCTGACCCCCTGGCCCCACCGAACTGGAGGCTAGGGACACTGGGGGGGGATAGGCAGACAGAAAGGCAGGGAGGGAGGGAGACAGGCAGACAGACGCAGATATACACGTGAGCATGATTTTTTAAGTCAGTAATTTTGGAGATAGCATGTTGTCGAAATCACTTTGTCAAAAAAATATCACAGACGGACACACAGTAAAAATGAACTACATAGTTCATTTTTGAACTGTGAACTTGGTTCAGAATTTTGAATTATGAACTGAACCAGTTCATTTTAAAGTGTGTGAACTGAAGTTTGAACTAGTTCACGTAGAAAGTGAACTTTCCCAACAAAATCTGGATGGAGAAAACCCACAAATATACTGTAGTATATTTGTGGGTTTTCTCCGGACAGATTTTTGCCGGTCCAATCGGCGAACAGAGGGAGTGGCTCAGAAGCCGGCGCATGACATAGGTCACAACCAAACGTTATGAGATTGGTTGGCAGATCCAGAGTGGCACCGAGTGTGTGTGTGTGTGTGTGTGTGTGTGTGTTTATGTGTGTGTGTTTATGTGTGTGTGTGTTTGTGTGTGTTTATGTGGTAGGTAAATGGTAAATGGACTTGTATAGCGCTATATCTCCGTTTGTCACAGACTCAAAGCGCTTTACATTGTTTTTGTACACATTCACCCAGTCACACACACATTCATACACCGATAGAAGCAGCTACCACGAGAGGCACCTATTTGCAGACGCATGGGGAAAGTGGAGCTCCACCGGAAGTGGATTTCATTGGTCAGAATTGTAACCTACTCTGAATTTGTTTTCTTCTTTTTGTTTTACTGCCGGAGTTCACCTAGCGGTGAATAATAATACACGGTTTCCACCGGTTATGGTGCTAGTACACAGTAAAATACGTCAGTTTGTTAAGGGTCCCAAGTGGCCAGGACGGTGGTAAAAAGTAGATGTTGAGGTAGAAGATGAATGAAGCAACGAAGCTTTGTGTACATCTTCTGAAATCCGTCTGTTTAATTCACAATCAGTGCAATCTCTGCTATCAACAAATGCACGTTGTTCAAGCAGCTGATCAAAGATAAACAAACCTTGCGATGTCCAGAATAATACTCGTGATAACCATCAAACTAAATCGTACACATTCACTGAGTGAAGATTGTGAAAGTATGACACACATTTCTCACCAACAATGTTATCAAAAACCCAATTAATAACTTATAAATCTTTTAAAAACCTGAATTAAAAACTGTAGCAATGGCGGCCACAGCTTGGATTTCATTTTCGCCGGGAGAAACTGAGAGTGTATTGAATGTGAACGGCACGAGGGCTGAGAACTACGATTAAACGTAACATCATCAGGAAATTATAAAAATGGAGATTTCTATGGAGTGATTTTGCTTTAAACTGTACAGGGTCGCGTTGTTGCAGTGACACTCTTTCTTCAGTCGGAGCTACAGCGTAAAGTGAAAACAATCTCTGAGTAGTTACAATTCTGACCAATGAAATGAGTTTGGGGCGTGGCCCCATCTTGCTTCCAGTGTAGTGGAGGTCCGTTTTCTCCATGGGTCTGCAAATAGGTACTCTTGGCTACCACGCAGGGTAGGCTTAGCACTACGGTGCTAAGCTAACTAAGCTAACTATTGGGAGCAATTCGGGGTTCAGTGTCTTGCCCAGGGACACTTCGACATGTGGCGGGGAGACGGGGGATCGAACCTCCGACCCTGCACACCAGAGGCGAGCTCCCTACCCACTTCGCCACAGCCGTGTGTTTGTGT
>CM047518.1:27029369-27034369 GCA_026122265.1 Ammodytes dubius
GTAGACTGGACTCTTTAAATCAGTGTTCCAAGTTTATTGCAGGAGTTTCCAGAAGACATTCAGAGGATTTCAGAGTGAGCATGGCTGAGAGCCGCATGGTGAGCATGTGAGCATGGCTGAGAGCCGCATGGCACCTCTCGATAGTTACAGAACAGTGGCGTATATCGTGTGTTGGGGTGTATCACGTGTCTTAATCTTCTACTAATAGACGGATCGGTCTCATCATCTGTGCAACAACAAGTCAAACACATGTTCTTACATAGGTGTTTTTACTTCCCCAGTGACCCCTAAACCTTTAGAGTCTATCTGCTCAACAACTCTTGGTGAAGAGCTATTTTAACCCACCACAATAGTGAGACTAAATTACTCTATGACACTGCACACACTATAGCTCACTGAGAAGATAGTGCTCATAAGCGGATTGTGTCTCATATTAAAAGGTGCAGTGTGTAATATGACATCATTAAGAAAGTTCTACAAAGTTCTAGAATGCAACGCTCCCTGGGTACGGAAGAGGATTAGGGCCACACATGAAAAAAAAAAAAAAGGTTAAAAAAAAAGAAAAAAAGTTCTGACTTTATTCTCAGAATTCCGACTTTTTTCATGAAATCCTGACTTTTTTTTTCATGGAATTCTGATTTTTTTTTTTTGCTCATGAAATTCTGACTTTTTTTTTTGTTCATGAAATTCTGACTTTTTTTTTGCTCATGAAATTCTGACTTTTTTTTTTGTTCATGAAATTCTGACTTTTTTTTTGCTCATGAAATTCTGACTTTTTTTTTTGTTCATGAAATTCTGACTTTTTTTTTTGTTCATGAAATTCGGACTTTTTTTTTTTGCTCATGAAATTCGGACTTTTTTTTCATGGAATTCTGACTTTTTTTTTTGTTCATGGAATTCTGACTTTTTTTTTTGTTCATGAAAAAAAGAGTCAGAATTCTGACTTTAAAGTCAGAACTACGGGTAGACCAAAAGGTGCGTGAAACTATATGTGTTGTTTTGGTGCCTAGAGTTGCACATGTGTTAGCTAATATGCACACTGTCACCTCATGCACCATGGCCCTATTAAAAGACATGCACCCTGTACCAAAACAACACATATTACAGTTTCACTCATCTTTTGGTCTTCCATTAACAAACGACTTCTTCTTGAACCCCTCGAACCCGCAATAAGTCGCTAAGGGAAGTCATTTTTGCACAAGTAGGCTCTCCCACGGAAGTTGGTCCTTACAAGTACCCGTAGTGCTGACTTTAAAGTCAGATTTCTGACTATTTTTTTTCATGAACAAAAAAAAAAGTCAGAATTCCATGAACAAAAAAAAAAAGTCAGAATTTCATGAGCAGAAAAAAAGTCAGAATTTCATGAAAAAAGTCGGAATTCTGAGAATAAAGTCAGAACTTTTTTTTTTTTTTAACCTTTTTTATTTTTTTTTATGTGTGGCCCTAATCCTCTTCCGTACCCATGGTAACCCCAACCCTTTCGAATAATAACAGAAGCTACAGTGGCCTTCAAGGACAAGAACAATTAAACATTTTAAACAATGCACCTGATGACATTCCAACTATGACACTTTCAAGATGGCGGCACTAGGCCTTGGTCCAAAATATGCAGAAATATGGACATATATGAGACCCTTTCTAAAAAAATAAATAAATACAAAATAAGCTATTATGCACTAAATTAAATGTACTTATGGATATTATAATTACTTTCTAGAAAATCTGATAGGAAATACAACCCAAAATTCTACACACTGCAGGTTTAAGAGATATATACAGTACAGGCCAACAGTTTGGACACACCTTTTCATTCAATGCGTTTTCTTTATTTTCACGACTATTTACGTTGTAGATTCTCACTGAAGGCATCAAAACTTTGAAGGGACATATGGAATTATGTACTTAACAAAAAAGTGTGAAATGACTCTTAAATAGGTCTTATATTTTAGATTCCTCAAAGTAGGCACCCTTTGCTTTTTTGACAGCGCTACAAACCCTTGGTGCTCTCTCAATGAACTTCATTAGGGAGTCGCCTGAAATGGTTTAGCAAAGAATTCCACATGTGTTCATTCAAAGTTTTGATGCCTTCAGTGAGAATCTACATTGTAACTAGTCATAAAAATAAAGGAAACGCATTGAGCGTGTCCAAACTTTTGGCCTGTACTGTATGTGGACTAGAAATCTTACCAATATACGGTAAGTATAGTTTTTTTTAAGATGACTTTTTGGCATTTTCAAGCTTTATTAGACAGTACAGAGTTGAAATGGGGAGACACAGAGAGAGAGAGAGGGGGGATGACCTGCAGTAAAGGTCCACGGGTCGGATTTGAACCAGCGACCACTGCAACGAAGGCCGGAGCCAATATGGTACGCGCTCTATCCACTACACCACCGGTGTGTGTGTGTGTGTGTGTGTATGTGAGAGTGACTGTATAATGACTTTAATTAAATACCATCCTGCCTTTACACTCTGTGTCACTGGGTTCTTACACATCCATCAGTTTCTCTTTTCAACTTTCTCTCTTTATGTTTTACACACACACACACACACACACACACACACACACACACACACACACACACACACACACACACACACACACACACACACACACACACACACTTCTCTCTTTCTTCTACTTCCGCTTTGATGCCCAGATGAAACTCCCTTCCCACACAAATTCAATAAAAAAAGTGTGAGGCAGCGAGCTGAAGGTTTTGGTGTGTGTGTGTGTGTGTGTGTGTGTGTGTGTGTGTGTGTGTGTGTGTGTGTGTGTGTGTGTGTGTGTGTGTGTGTGTGTGTGTGTGTGTGTGTGTGTGTGAGTGGGGTGAGTGAGTGAGTGTGTAAGGCAGAGAGCGGAAGGGTTTGGTCTATTTGCAGCTAGGATTCGTCTTTATTCTGTTTGTCTATCAGCCTGTCTGTCTCACGAGTCTCTATTCAGGTCACAGTGAATCAAACGCAACATTGAGACACACACACACACAAAAGCACGGACACACACACACACACCATTGAGAAACACACACACACATACACACGTGCACACCATTGAGAAACACACACACACACACACAAAAGCACAGACACACGCACACTCATCACACAGACAGAGATATACACACACACACACACACACACACGCGCAACATTGAGAAACACACACACACACACACACACACACACATAACATTGAGAAACACACACACACACACGCAACAATGAGAAACACAGACACACATACACACACACACACACACACACACACACACACACACACACACACACACACACACACACACAGATTTCTCACACTAACAACATCATTTAATTCGTATTTTATCCGAGTTAAGTTGCTAGAAGGCTGTCAGCTTTAATCACAAGTTGTTTTTGTATAAACTTGTGCACACGCTGCATATAGGGTTCACTGTTTGTGTGTGTGTGTGTGTGTGTGTGTGTGTGTGTGTGTGTGTGTGTGTGTGTGTGTGTGTGTGTGTGTGTGTGTGTGTCCACTTGTCAAACTTAAACCCTTCAGCTGTGAGGTATTTAACCTGGATAATAAAGGCAGCCAGTGGAATCAGCGTTTTGCAGTGTAAAATAAATCCACTGGCCTCGAGTTAAGAAGCATTCCTTCAACCAATTAAATAATTAAAGGCACAGAGTTGCTGTCGTTTGCAGCTCAAATCATTTCTCAATTCATGTTGTCTTACAATATGGTCCACAACATTTAGGGTCCTCTATTTGTATCATCTAAGTTATTGCTTTACCTTCATTAAAATATATTAAAGCTCTAGTGCGTAACTTATGTTGCCCAGATGAGGATGTATGAGTAATTACAACAAAACTGTCGGTGCATCTATATGAGGTAAAGCCTTCTGTAATTTGTTGATCACACTTTTTCTTAGCAGTAGAATCAAGAACTGACACTTTTCTGGGGCTCTTCTTGAGGGGGACACCAGTTTGTAAACGCTGCCATACTGAGAAATACAGAGAGAGTTTTGTGGAGCTGATAATAGGCTTAATCAACTTTGTATCAACTAGTTTGGCGATGGCTTGAATGTAACCAATATTATTTGTTCCTCTGAATGATCACATATTGTCATTAGTGTTCTAATAAGTTGCCAGCTGCCACCAAACAAAGGTCACATATTGATTGGTAGGTTTGATGGACTTCTTCATTTTACTGACACACACTCACCCCCTCTCCTCCCCCCCTTTCCCCTTCCCCCATCACACACCCCTACCCACCTGTGTCATGCTGTTTGCCTGCTAGCCTGGTCTGGTGTGACGGTAGTATCTCCAGCTTCACCAGCTCTGTGGTGCTAGCTAGCAGCTTAACTCACTCTCTCTCTCCCCCCCCCCCCCCCCTCACCCCCTCCCCCCTACCCACCTGTGTCGTGCTGTTTGCCTGCTAGCCTGGTCTGGTGTGACGGTAGTATCTCTAGCTTCACCAGCTCTGTGGTGCTAGCTAGCAGCTGTGTAGCTTCCAGCACGGTGCAGTGTTCTGTGGACGTCCCATCTATAGACAGCAGGTGGTCGCCAGCATGAAGGGCTCCACATCTGGTGAGACAAAATATGCAGAAATATGGACATATCTGAGACCCTTTCTAAGGAAAAAAATAATAATAAAAAAAAAATGTTCAGCTTTTATGCACTAAATTAAATGTACTTATGGATATTATAATTACTTTCTACAAAATCTGATAGGAAATAAAACCCAAAATTCTACATACTGCAAGTTTAAGATTCAAAGTGTGTATTGTCACATGCACATTAAGAAACATGTTCTCAGTCATACAAGGACATTTCTTTGTTTTCCACAGACTGAATAAGACAAAAAAGTATGTAAAAAAGTACGTAGCCTACAGTCAGGCCTGCCCAGACAAACGACTGGGCCCCTGAAAAGGTCCAGTCATTGGGCCCCCTTCCTTTACTCATACTGAACTTGTAACAATGTGCATGATGCGCTTATTCCTACATAAACACATACCTGTACACAGGG
>CM047518.1:27044369-27046869 GCA_026122265.1 Ammodytes dubius
TCAGGGAGGGACCATGTTTGTCTCTTTATCCAAAAAAAAAAAAAAATAAAAAAAAAAATCAGTTTACCTCTCATGACGAACCCGAAGCTGCATCCTTCTTTGTGCAAACAGATGTCGATGGTCTTTGATATAACGCCTGAGGTGCTGTCTGGTGCTGTGAAAAAATTCAAGAAATTGAAAAATTAAATACAAAATAATGATTTAAATAAATGAAAAGATAAAAAAAAACATTTAAATAATTAAATAAATTGAAAATAAAATAAAATGTAAAGATAAAAAATGAATAAAAAAAAGATAAAATATTTAAAAAAATTAAAAGTAAAAAAAAAAAAATGGGTGAATTTAAAAAAAAAAGGACATCTCATGTTGTTAACCTAATCAGTACCTGTGGGAGGCAGTTCATACTCCACCTCCAGCAGGACTCTCTCTCCCACGTTACTCAAAGTTAAACATAGCAATTGAAAAAGATTGAAAGTAATAGAAAGACATTGAGAGAAATAGAAAAAAAAAATTTAAAGAATGGAAAAATATGAGAATTCAAAAACAAAAGATCAACGAAAAAAAATTGAAAAATTGAAAAATAAATCAAGAAATTCAAAGAAATTGAAAAATAGAAAAAAAAATATTTAAGAAAATGAAAAAAAAAACATTAAAAAAAAAATTGAAAAATTGAAAAAAATGTTATAGATAAAATATAAAAAATAAAATAAAATAAAATATATTTAAAAAAAAAGTAAAACAAAATATAAAAAAATTAATAAAATTATCTTATGTTGTTAACCTAATCAGTACCTGTAGGAGGCAGCTCATACTCGACCTCCAGTAGAACTCTCTCTCCCACGTTATTAGAATTTAAAAATAGCAATTGAAAAAGATGGAAAATAATAGAAAGACATTGAGAGAAATTGAAAAAAAAAAACAATTAAAAGAATGAAAAAAAAAAAATGGAAACATGAAAAAAAAAATTAAAAAAAAATTAAACATTTAATTTATTTTAAATTAAAACAATTAAAAACATTGAGAAAAATTCCAAGAAAAAAAAAAAAAATTAAAGAAATAAAAAAAAAAAAAAAAAAAATTAAAACATTGTCATTGTATGTTGTTAACCTAATCAGTACCTGTGGGAGGCAGCTCATACTCGACCTCCAGTAGGACTCTAAACATATAAAATCGTAGCCACTCTCCCATGTGACTCAAATTTAAAAATAGCAATTGAAAAAGATTGAAAATAAAAGAAAGACATTGAGATACATTGAAAAAAAAATGAAAGAATGGAAAAATATGAGAATTGAAAATTATTTTTTTTTTAAATGAAAAAAAATAAAAAATAAAAATATTAATAATAATTGAGGAAATTGAAAAAAAAAAAAAAAAAAAAAATGAAAAGTAAAAAAAAAAAAAACATTTTAAAAAATTTAAGAAATTGAAAAATAGAAAAAAATAAAGAGATAAAATATTTAAAAAAATGAAAAGTAAAAAAAATAAAAAAATGGGTGAATTAAAAAAAATGACATCTTATGTTGTTAACCTAATCAGTACCTGTAGGAGGCAGCTCATACTCCACCTCCAGTAGAACTCTCTCTCCCACGTGACTCAAAGTTAAAAATAGCAAATGAAAAACATGGAAAATAATAAAAAGACATTGAGAGAAATTGGAAAAAAAAAAATAATTAAAATTTAAAAAAAGCAATGAAAAACGGAAAAAGTATACGAATGAAAACAAAAATAAATAAATTGAAAAATGAAAAAAATGAAAAATAAATTATTAAAAATAAATAAATAAAAAAACATTAAAAAAATGTAAGAAATTGAAAAAAAACGAAAAATAATAAAATATTAAAGATAAAAAAAAGATAAGTTGACCTATATATTTTTTTAATAGTAAAGAATAAAAAAAAATAAAAAAAAAAAATAAAATAATCTCATGCTGTTAACCTAACCCCTACCTGTGGGAGGCAGTTCATACTCCACCTCCAGCAGCACTCTCTCTCCCACGTTCTTCAGCAGACTGATGATCTCCTCGTGTCTCAGCCTCGTCAGGTTGATCCCGTTCACAGACTTTATGTAGTCGCCTACGTTCAGCTGGTCACTCCTACACACACACACACACACACACACACACACACACACACACACACACACACACACACACACACACACACACACACACACACACACACACACACACACACACACACACACACACACACACACACACACACACACACACACACACACACACACACACACACACACACACACACACACACACACACACACACACAGACAGACACACACACACACACGCACAGACAGACAGACAGACAGACAGACACACACACACACACACACACTGCTTTAGATCCCATTTATATGCCATTAACTTAATTCTTACTTGTATTTTTGTTCTGTGATTAACACTGGGTTAAATATATACAACTTTTTTTTTTTTAAGGTCTCAGGTGGGTATTCACTTTTGTGTTTAATAACGTCAGGCACA
>CM047518.1:27066869-27069369 GCA_026122265.1 Ammodytes dubius
GGGGTGGGGCAATATTACCTGGCTACATTTACTTGCAGTCGGACATTTGAAACTCGCGCTCGTAAATGTCTCTTAACAGCCAGAAATAAATGTTTAATTTGGCGCTGCCAGCTGGGGTGGCAGCTGGGGTGGCAAGGCTTTTTTTTAGGGTGGCAGTTGCCACCCCATGCCACCCCGGTAGATCCGCCCCTGAGCCAGACAGAATACAATAATAACCCTGGCCTACAGGGGGAGCCAGACAGAATACAATAATAACCCTGGCCTGCAGGGGGAGCCAGACAGAATACAATAATAACCCTGGCCTACAGGGGGAGCCAGACAGAATACCAACTCAACTTTATCATAGCTGTATCAATTATTATTTCCATCTCATTATTTCTATATTCCCATTATGGCTCCGACACGCACACATTCACCCATTCACAAATTCACACATTCACACATTCACCCATTCACACATGCACTTACACATGCACTTACACATGCACTAACCCATGCACTCACACATGCACTTTCACATGCACTCACACATGCACTCACACATGCACTTACACATGCACTAACCCATGCACTAACCCATGCACTAACACTTGCACTTACACATGCACTAACCCATGCACTTACACATGCACTAACCCATGCACTTACACATGCACTAACCCATGCACTAACCCATGCACTTACACATGCACTAACACATGCACTCACACATGCACTTACACATGCACTCACACATGCACTCACACATGCACTCACACATGCACTTACACATGCACTAACCCATGCACTTACACATGCACTTACACATACACTTACACATGCACTTACACATGCACTAACCCATGCACTAAACCATGCACTAACCCATGCACTCACACATGCACTAACCCATGCACGTACACATGCACGGAGGCTGTTGGCATGTTTGCATCCTTTTCTATAACAATGTATGTGATGATATAGCAAAGACATTTCCACGTTCATCGCTTTCTATCACAACGAATGGAAGAACGTAACATATGATTAATGCTATTAATGAGCGCACACCATGGTCTCATTTTCATTTCATTAAGACCAATTTAAACAGCAGGTACGGAAGCATACATTGCATAAATCTATTTTTTGCAAATCCAACGCCTTATTACATTTTGATTCAAGATTAAAGATTCAAAGTGTGTATTGTCATAAGCACAATAAGAAACATCTTCTCAGTCATACAAGGAAATTATTCCTTTGTTTTCCACACACTGAATGCCAAGAAATAAATATATAAATATAAAAATATGCAATATACGGGGGCGCCTTTAGCTCAGTTGGTAGGGCGTCCCCTCCATGGGCCTCGGCCAGCAGCAGACCCGGGTTCGATTCCAGCCCGCGGTCGTTCTCTGCATGTCACTCCCCTCTCTGCCCCATTTCAACTCTGTCTCTACACTGTCAATAAAGCATAAAAATGCCAAAAAAAAATCTAAAAAAAAAAAATAAAAAATGCAATATACAAGTAATATAGATGGCAATGATGGCAAACGTAGGTCTGTTTTAACATAAAAAAAATAAATAAGAAACATCCACAAAACATAATTAATGATTAAAATCTGAACAAATTTAAGAGTGCCATCTACAGTAAACTTAACCAACCTCACCAGTCAACAGGACTTCCATACACAGGTTGTATAACAGTAACGTAACAGACAGACAATAGGGACTTTAAGCAACGACGGTTGAGAGGACGGCTACGGCGGTCGAGTAGAATTTTGAGCATTGGAGAATTTATGTCATCACCTCCTATCGCTGTAGTCAGAGCGAGTCAGAGCCGCAGTCCGTCTGTTTACAACGGCAGAACAGGGTTTAGACGTTGTGAGCGCTACACCAACTGCAGCAAGTAGCCGTTCTAAGTGTTGCTAGGCGATAGTGGAGCCCGTTGGAATCTTTCCCTGGCGCCGTAGCCGTCCCTAAAACACCGCTGCTTAAAGTCCCTAGTGTCCCTTTAGCGTACCACCCAGTGACCACCCATTCATTATTATAATCTTCCACTTTATATAGTTGAATTACTGCCAGACTGGTACATAAGAATTTCACTACGCATTGCCCTGTGCATTTGTGTATGTGACAACTAAATAAAACTAATTGAACATACTATATGGTAATTCAGCATGCAACAATGAAGCCTAACAAAATAAATATATAGTACAATTTCGCTTATGGGTTAAATTGCATATACCCTCTCTTCACAATTCCACTGACTGATATGTCACATTTTTCATCATTACAAAGGTTGTATAACAGAAACATACTATATAATTCAGCATCGCACATGCAAACAATGACACCAAAAAAAAATAGTAAAAGTTCCCTTTTGGGTTAAATTGCATATACCTCTCTCTCCAAATTTCCAGTGACATATCAAGCGTCACATGTATGAAGACAAATGTGGGTCTGTTTGACATACAAAAATTGCCAAAAAGAAAAAAATTCCGAACATAATTAAGTATACAAAATATGA
>CM047518.1:27076869-27079369 GCA_026122265.1 Ammodytes dubius
GCTCCAAGAAGAAAAAAAATATGGAGAGGTTAAGAAGGAGAGGAAATAAGCATTCAGGAAAATGAGTCATGTCAGCTCGCCACACACACACACACACACACACACACACACACACACACACACACACACACACACACACACACACACACACAGACACACACACACACACACACACGACTTAAGATCAGAGTGTATGTTGCACACGGTCAGAATTTTTTCTCATCTTGCTTTCTGTGTCTCATTTGCGCTCCTCTCTCTCTCCCTCTCTCTCTTTCTCTCTCTCTCTCTCCCTCTCTCCCTCTCTCTCTCTCTCTCATTCTCTCTCTCCCTCCCTATCTCTCTCTCCCTCCCTCCCTATCTCTCTCTCCCTCCCTCCCTCTCCCATCTCTCTCTCTCTCTCTCCATCCCTCGTTCATTCGTTCATCGGTTTCAAGTGCAAATGAACCCACACTCCGAGGATTATGGCAAAGTACTTTGAAGTGGCAAATGTGTGCCTCCTGTGGCTTGTTGCGGGAACACACACACACACACACACACACACACACACACACACACACACACACACACACACACACACACACACACACACACACACACACACACACACACACACACACACACACACACACACACACACAGATAGCAGCAGTGCTTTCACACATGGTGCGACCTCCTTCATTATACAGTCATTCAAACACACACAGGAGGCAAACTGGTTAAGAAAACATGTGCACAGACTATATGTGTCTAGAAGCAAGGACATATGTTGCATGCGGACACACTCACTCACTCACACACACACACACACACACACACACACACACTCACTCATCACTCACTCACTCACTCACTCACTCACTCACTCACTCACTCACTCACTCACTCACTCACTCACTCACTCACTCACTCACTCACTGAGTTTACTTGTGTAAAATGACGACAGCCTCATAGGTTGAGCAAAAGATCACTGAAATATATATAACATATTCAGGCAACATATATTGCCAAAGCATTTCCAAATAATCTAGATGAAGAACAACAAATTAAATATAGAAAGTTGCCCTAATATTTAAAATGCTTCATGCATTGCTGATATTCCAGTTTACATTATACCAACATCTATTTCTTACACGTTGCAATTGTTTAGCTGCACATTGTTTATTTGATTTTGCATTTAATTTCATGTTTTCCATTTTCAACAGTTATGTCGGCCCCCTAATGCATGTACGACTCAAGAGCAGTGTTATAAAGGTTAGCAATACAACACAAGGGAATAAATGCCATATTTAAACTGTGGTCACCTCATGTGATCCTAACCTGCTATTTATACCTATAAATGTTTGTTATATGAACAAAGAGCCTGCCTGTACTCTTATGTTATAAACCTTTCTAGATCTTTCCATAGACCAATGAACTCCTGACATATCAGAGAATGTTAAAAATATATGTTTTCAGCAGATTGTTGTTGCATTTCATGTCATAAATATATATATATGTATATATATTTATATATATATATATATTTATACACAAATATTGGATATGACACTTCATAATTATTGTTGTTCCGTCGATAGCCCCCCCCCATGCACACACACACACACACACACACACACACTCACACACAGACACCTCCTACTGTGCCACTCATTGGATCTCTGTAGAAGGCGTAAACAAGGACAGATGGAAAATGAAAAGGCTTCTGACAACAACATGAGGAAAAGAAAAGGCCAACGGAGAGAGAGATGATTCAACACCATATTTCTTCAGTACACAAATGACAAGTAGCAAATCATGAGGAGATAGTCACTGATTTTGACAAAAAGTGATTTTGACAAAAAGTGATTTTGACAGCAAGCGTTCTCCAGAATCACTGACCACTCTCCACTTCTAATTTTAAAATAAATTGGGATGATTGAGGGGCGCCCTTAGCTCAGTTAGTAGGGCGTCCCCCCCCATGGGCCTCGCCAGCAGCGGACCCGGGTTAGACTCCAGCGCGCGGTCGTTCTCTGCATGTCACTCCCCTCTCTGCCCCATTTCATCTCTGTCTCTACACTATCAATAAAAGCATAAAAATGCCAAAACAAATATTAAAAATAAAATAAATTGGGATGATGGCGATATATTGTCCCTTTTTGGTCCCAGCCTCAGACATATACAGAGCAAAACAGAGAGAAAACAGATTGCGGTAGAAATAGCGAGGGAAGAAAAAAAAATATGCAATTGGTCTGAAAAATGACAAAATATAAACAAGAAAGAACGACTGAACCAAATGCTAGGAGAGAACCAGAGAGTGGGCTATGACTCATGAAACACACACACACACACACACACACACACACACACACACACACACACACACACAGATAGATAGATGCACACACACGCACAGATAGATAGACACACACACACACACACACACACACACGCACACACACACACACACACACACACACACACACAGATAGATAGATGCACACACACGCACAGATAGATAGAC
>CM047518.1:27084369-27091869 GCA_026122265.1 Ammodytes dubius
AGGTGCAGTGTGTAATATGACATCATCAAGAAAGTTCTACAAAGTTCTAGAATGCAACGCTCCCTGGGTAACCCCACCCCTTTAGAATAATAACAGAAGCTACAGTGGCCTTCAAGGACAAGAACAATTCTAAATTTTAAACAATGCACCTGATGACATTCCAACTATGACACTTTCAAGATGGAGGCACTAGGCCTTGATCCAAAATATGCAGAAATATGGACATATATGAGACCCTTTCTAAGGAAAAAAAAAAAATGTCAGCTATTATGCACTAAATTAAATGTACTTATGGATATTATAATTACTTTCTACAAAATCTGCTAGGAAATAAAACCCAAAATTCTACACACTGCAGGTTTAAGTGTAATTCAATAAATTTCTTCTGTGTCTCTCATTCTTCCCTCCTCTTATTTCATTTCCTTTCTAAATATGTTCTTCTCCCTTGTAACACTGCGCTGACATAATGAGGCCAACACACCAAAAAGTCGCTATGATACTTCTCTCTCTCTCTCTCTCTCTCTCTCTCTCTCTCTCTCTCTCTCTCTCTCTCTCTCTCTCTCTCTCCTTTATTTCTCTCTCTCTCCCTTTAGTTCTCTCTGTCTATCTCTCTCCCTCTGTTATTTCCTTCTCTCTCTCCTCTCTCTCTTTCTCTCCCTCTCTCTCTCTTTCTTTCTCCCTATCTCTCTCTCTCCCTCTGTTATTTCCTTATCTCTCTCCTCTCTCTCTTTATCTCTCTCTCTCTCCCTCTCTCTCTCTTTTTCTCCCTCTCTCCCTCAAAAAGAAAAGAAACCATAAGAGTTGCAGAGTATTAGCCTGTTAGATACTGGTGTGTGAAGTGTTTCTAAGGATGGCACCTTGCACTTGTAAAGCTAACGAACACACACACACACACACACACACACACACACACACACACACACACACACACACACACACACACACACACACACACACACACACACACAACACACACACACACACACACAATGTGCTTAAACTTCCTGTTTTACCCCATGGAAAACACAGATAGTTGTAATTCATTTAAGTTTTTTATTCAAATTCAAAATTCTTAACAAAGCGTTCTACTGAGTTCCCTTAAGCCTTGTAGAGAATTTGAAGCAGAACACGTTTTAATTGTTCCCCTGATTGTGGGATTAGTTTGTTATGTTCAATTAATGTTCTCTAGAAACATTTATATTTTACTGTTTTAAAGAACGGCTTTATTTAGTATAGGTCACATGAGACCTCTCCCTCTCCCTCTCCCTCTCCATCTCTCTCTCTCTGTCTCTCTCTTCTACCACACCATGTCAACCTTACTTTCTCTGTTGACTATTAACCTTTTGTACGTAAATGTATAGTAAAACTACTTAAATTAAGTATGGTGAACTTTTAAATATTTCTGAAACAGTCTAATGTTTCCTCTGATGATCATAAATTACATGTAAGAGCAAACGAGACCATCAGTGCAAAGAATGCTATTTTTTTATAGTTTTTCTCAATGCCATTGTCATGGATATATGCTCACCCAGGAACAACAGCTGGTGTAGTAAAAAACACTACCACTTTAGTCCAAAGGGGGGCGCAAGAATGAACACAAACTGAAAGTTCCTCTGAGCTCCTTTAAGAAAAATGCGTCTTTTCTGGACTCCATTTCTGCTTCAGACTCCCACTCCCACACACGCACGCACGCACGACGCACGCACGCACGCACGCACGCACAGCACGCACGCACGCACGCACACGCACGCAGCAGCACGCACGCACGCACGCACGCAAACGCACGCACGCACGCACCAGCACGCACGCACGCACGCACGCACGCACGCACACGCCACCCACACAACCACGACACGCACGACACACAACACACACACACACACACACACACACACACACACACACACACACACACACACACACACACACACACACACACACACACACACACACACACACACACACACACACACACACACACCACACACACACACACACACACACACACACACACCACACATCAACACACACACACAACCACACACACACATTTCTCTCTCTTGGATGGTGAGGTATAAATGGGAATCTTAATAAAGTACTAATTAATCTCAGGCGACAAAATCAAAGAAGCGCATCTGCATTGCTGAGGGGGAAAGAGCAGGACAGACAGGAAGAGAGAGGGGGACGGTGTGTGTGTGTGTGTGCGTGTGTGTGTGTGTGTGTGTGTGTGTGTGTGTGTGGTGTGTGTGTGTGTGTGTGTGTGTGTGTGTGTCTGTCTGTGTGTGTGTCTGACTAAGGACAGAGGTAGAGGAGGAAAAATTAAAGAGTAGAAAGAGATTTAGGCAAAAATTATTTCACAAGTTTTTTGATAATATCTTTTGAGACGTTATTCAAAGCTCTAGTGTGTAACTTCTGTCGCCCCCCATGAGGAATTCTGAGTAATTACAACAACACTGTCGGTGCATCTACATGAGGTAAAGCCTTCTGTGATGGCACATGGATTTTATACCTTCTGCTGTACGTCCAGGTTAATTTTTCTTAGCAGTAGAATCAACAACTGAAACATTTCTTGGGCTCCTGCACCAATTATTATTAACATCATTACAGAGACATGACCACCTCGTTACACATCGCAGAGTTCAGTGGAGCAGCAAACACACACACACACACACACACACACACACACAGACACACACGCTCACACACACACACACACACACACACACACACACACACACACACACAGACACACACGCTCACACACACACACACACAACACACACACACACACACACACACACACACACACACACACACACACACACACACACACACACACACACACACACACACACACACACACACACGCACTATAAAGGTTAAACATTCTGTCCTGTACTGTTCTCCTGATGCTCTCGCCCACTGGTTGAGAATAAAGATGACTCACCTAAAATATAATTTGTTTCTACATCTCTGCTGACCACAGTGTGTGTGTGTGTGTGTGTGTGTGTGTGTGTGTGTGTGTGTGTGTGTGTGTGTGTGTGTGTGTGTGTGTGTGTGTGTGTGTGTGTGTGTGTGTGTGTGTGTGTGTGTGTGTGAGTGTGTGTGTGTGTGTGTGTGTGTGTGTGTGTGTGTGTGTGTGTGTGTGTGTGTGTGTGAGTGTGTGTGTGTGTGTGTGTGTGTGTGTGTGTGTGTGTGTGTTGTGTGTGCGTGTGTGTGTATGTGTGTGTGTGTGTGTGTGTGTGTGTGTGTGTGTGTGTGTGCGTGTGTGTGTGTGTGTGTGTGTGTGTGTGTGTGTTGTGCGTGTGTGTGTGTGTGTGTGTGTGTGTGTGTGCGGTGTGTGTGTGTGTGTGTGTGTGTGTGTGTGTGCTTACTGCTCCACTGAACTATACAATGTGTAACAAGGTGGTTATGTCTCTGTAATGATGTTAATAATGATAATACTTTCTGCACTGCAACACACATTAAATGTATTGCGCAAAACAATGTCATGTAACATAGCAACATTTAAATAAAGGTTTAACAAAATAAAACACTTTAAAAAAAATGATTGTATGCTTGAATTAGCTATGACCACCAAAGAGTAGACACTTTGCGCAGTTGTCCTGTTAATCCTAACCCTACATTTTCCCATGTATGACATCACACATGGGAAAATGTGTAGGGTTAGACAGTGAGACCATAAAACACTCTTTCTGCCTTTTCTCAGGCTAGGATGAACCGATTTCTAAAATGTTTGCACATTTATACTACATAGGATCACAGAGTTCAATACACCTTCATATTCCCACCAGTGAAGCAGGTCTTTAAAATGAGAATGGTATGTGACCTTTAATAGTGCTAAATCAACGTAGCAAATTGTATGCCTTCTAGACCAAAACATTGTATTCCTTTTTTTGTAAGATAACTTACATTTGCTTAATATGATGTTAATATCAAAAACACAAACTAAAAAAAAATTAAAATAAGAAAACATTTTTTTTTTTTTTTTTTTTCTTTTTTTTTCACATATTCATCCGCGCCCCCCCTGCCATAACTCCGCGCCCCCACAGTTTGAAAACCACTGCCTTACTCATTATAATTCACAAACTTACACAGAAACAGAGCAACACAAATCCTCTGTCACCTTATTTTTAGCGCAGAATTCTCTTGCATGTAAAAGTCCTGGTCTGACCCATAAACATGGCAAAAATGTGCAACTCATAGTATAACATGTTGTAATTGCTCAGTGTTGCCTGTTTGCCTGTTTGCATAAATGAGGCTATCGCGTGTGAGTGGAGAGACAGAGCTAGAGGCACTTAAGCCATAGCAACACGCTGACAGTTGGCAAAACATCTGTAGAATCTACCGTACTCATATTTGTAGCATAACCCACTAGCTTTAACAAAATGCAAAATCATTCAAAAGTAATTCTGATTATTCTGGTAAGCTCTAGTCACACTTAAGAAATGACATGTACTTCATGCAGTATGTGACCAATGATTTAGTATCAATCATGCATAAATGAGGGACTTGTAGCGCACAGTAGGGTGTATACATATTCGGATTCGGGCTCATCCCTAGCGCACAGTGTAAAGTATCCAGTGATAGTGGGGTGACAGTGATTGGCCTGTTACCGTGGAGATGAAAGCCTTGAAGGGAACTGTGGTTGAATTATGCAGAAGAAGAAATGGACTGATTGACGACTGAACCTAGTGTCCAACCTTCTCAATGTAAGTGATTCAGAACACAGACACACAGACAGACAGACACAGACAGACACACACACACACACACACACACGAGCGGCCAACCTTCAAGTGAAGTTGAGCCGGGATGACTAATGTGACGCAATTTTAATTAATTTAATTTTTTTTTCATAATCTCCTATGGTACATATTTTAAATCCCCCTCAAGAGTTTGAAACTTCTCTCTCTTGTGCGTGTATGTGTGTGTGTGTGTGTGTGTGTGTGTGTGTGTGTGTGTGTGTGTGTGTGTGTGTGTGTGTGTTCTTTACAGCTAACCCACACATGTTATTAAATGGCTGTGAATTGTGACCTTTTTGCTTTAATGTCATGAATGTGGTGACGCTTTACCTGCTATTTTAACATCTAAATGTCACAAACATGAGTCATATTATCACACCCAACCTACTGTATATGTCTGATATTCTTTAGGATAAATGCATTGAAACCAGTGCAAATTTCTGCCTCTGTGTATTCCTCAGATGGTTGTTGTTATGATAGTGATGCCTGTGTGGGCTGCAGTACCCCTGACACACCAGTAGGGGGCGTTTTTTGTCCCAATTTTCCTCATTTTCCACTGAGTCTCAAGGCTGCACTTCAAAGCAATAGATCCACATATTCATAAATAAATCAGCTAAGGAAGGAAAAGAAAAAATCTGCTCAACTCTCTCTGTCCCTCTCTCTCTCTCTCTCTCTCCGTCTCTCTCTATATCCATCTCTCTATCTCCCTCTCTCCCTCTCTCTCTCTATCTCCCTCTCTCCCTCTCTGTCTCTCTCTCCCTCTCTCTCTCTCTCTCTCTCTCTCTCTCTCTCATGCAAACAGAGATGGAGGCGGCTTGGAACGGCGACACACCACACACACACACACACACACACACACACACACACACACACACACACACACACACACACACACACACACACACACACACACACACACACACACACACACGGTAAAATCATCACAAGATCATAAAGAAAACCATAAAAAAGAAATATACACGCTAGGAATGTTGTAAAGTAAAATAGACGTAATGAAATCTTCAGTTTAGAGATAGTATAACGACATTGCGACACACACACACACACACACACACACACACCCCCCCCCCCCAACACACAACACACACACACACACACACACGCACACACACACACACTCTACTGAAAGCTTCAATACGGACACGTTTTAATGAACAGTTTAGCTTTTAAAACCAACACTGCGTCTTCCTCCATAAAAAGCGACTATAAAAATATCACAGAGATATTATACAAGACGCACTTCCCCAACCCAAGTACCATTTAAAAACTTTGAAACTATCTTCAAACTCACACACACACACACACACACACACACACACACACACACACACACACACACACACACACACCACACACACACACACACACACACACACACACACACACACACACACATTGTATTATGTTTTCATGAATTCATTATTTTCATGTATTTATTCTATCTGTTGCTCTGTGCTTTTTGCTGGTCTCTTCCCTGTGTTGAATGCGTTTAGTTCTACAATATATTATCTTTATTTTTTGCATGTAAAAGCACTCTGAGCTGCATTTTATATATGAAGGGTGCTATACAAATACACATTAGTATATTGCCATCCCATATCTGATAACAACCACATTAAAATATTGTCACAGCCCGGCTCAAGGGAATGACAATGAGGAAACCACAAAAGAGATTAAGTTTAACAAAATAATAATTTATTTAACCTTCCTCCTGTGTTAACTTTCTGCTACCATCCATGGTGTTAGCGGGTCGGTTTCGACCCGTGTCTGAAATCACCTGTAAAAAACACTAAAAACAATTATCTATCATCCAGTTTGTTTCTCATCTCTTGGTTACCTTGTTAGGCTTCTTTTCCATGAAAATATTGTTTTTAATATTTTTGGTGTAGGCGGCTGGGCCTTTCTTTTGTCAGTATGCGCCTCAATTTCAATAAAAAAAATTGTAAAATTAACCTCAAGAGAATCATATAAATAAATATTTGGTTGTTGTGTTACCTGATTATTACTGAGGGTATGAGAACACATTTCTGAACTAAATTTTTTTAATTTTTTTTTTCATATTAATATTATTGACCTTTTTAACATCTACGGTGTTACTGTTCAATTACGACCCATATATATTTATTTCAGAAAACAGCAAAAAAACTTTTATTTCAGCATTATACAAACACACAATGAAAACCAGAACAAGTCACAACACAAAATATAGATTTGTAAGGTCAATTAAACAACAACTAATCAACAAATCAAACCAATCGAAATCAATTACTAGTTCCAAAACTAGTAAAAAAAACAGAGTAAAAGTATCTGTTTGCATATGTTTGGTTGTGTGTTCAGATGTGTGGCAAAGAGCAACACTTTCAGTGTTCTTTGCAGAAATATTTCTTGCAGGTAAAGCACAATACTGTCCTTAGTGCTTCGGCAGACCTGACACCTCTTATTTTTAGAATCAGATGGCCATTTTCACCAAAAACATGATCCAGAACTTGGCTCACTGTATATTTCCTAATTTCTGAATACTGCAAATAGGATATGTGCACTCTGCAAGTCACCAACTCTATACTGAATTGACCTCACATGTCTGGATATGCCCGTCTGTTTGTTTCGCTTTTATGCAGGTATGAGGGCAAAAAAAAGTCAAAATGAGAACCTCCCCAGAGCTCACATGATTGGGAGAGGAGCTGACTGTCATTGTGTTGGCTGACAGTGCACTTATGATTTCAGTTTTGGCTCT
>CM047518.1:27096869-27101869 GCA_026122265.1 Ammodytes dubius
ACTCTCTCTCTCACACAACACACACACACACACACACACACACACACACACACACACACACACACACACACACACACACACACACACACACACACACACACACACACACACACACACACACACACACACACACACACACACACACACACACACTCCCTTAAATCTGACTGTCAGCAATTTAACCTCCCTGGCAATGTTTCATGTACGATCCCAGGCCAGATAATGACAAACATATCACTGTGTAGTGTATACATATTGCACTGCACCAGTTTGTCATGTTTTGGGACCTTTCGAATAATTGGAAACATGCTTTGGGGCACCGCAAAGAGTTGTAGTGTGTATGTTTGTTTAATAGCCGGAAATATTTTTTCTCAGCCGAGCTAAGGGTGTAAGGGCAGGGTGTCATATTGTATCATATTGTATCATATATCATATTGTATGAAATGTAAAGCCCACTGAGACAAATGTATTTGTGATTTTGGGCTATACAAATAAAACTGATTTGATTTTTGATTTGAAGTAATAACACTTAAAGGTGCAATGCGGAACTTTTAAACATGTCTGAAACAGTCTAATTCTTCCTCTCAGCAAACGAGACCATCAGGGGAAATAATGCTATTTTTTATATAGTTTTTCTTAATGCCTTTGTCATGGGGTATACGCTCACCCAGGAACAACAGCTGGCGATGTTAGAACACTACCGCTTTTGTCCAAAGGGGGGCGCAATAATTAATACAAATTGAAAGTTAACTCAGGTACATTGTTAAGTATCTCTAAATTGTAAAGGCATTTTTACTGTTGAACTATTACCAGCCATGGATGCATACATACCTTCAACCCAGCAGACTTTGTATATAGGACACATTGCATAATACATTATTTTAGTGTGTGTGTGTGTGTTTTAGTGTGTGTGTGTGTTTTAGTGTGTGTGTGTGTGTGTGTGTGTGTGTGTGTGTGTGTGTGTTTTGTAGTGTGTGTTTGTATGTGTGTGTGTGTTTTAGTGTATGTGTGTGTGTTTTAGTGTGTGTGTGTGTGTGTGTTTGTGTGTGTGTGTGTGTGTGTGTGTGTGTGTGTGTGTGTGTGTGTGTGTGTGTGTGTGTGTGTGTTAGTGTATTAGTGTCACTGCTATGCAATGGTGAATATGAACCTATTGGGTATTTTTGGTATATTTCTGGAAATATTGTACCTTTGTTATGGATGGATCCTCACCTCAGATATTTCAGCGTTTGCACATTCAAACTTGAAAACTTTAAAATATTGATTTCCCGGGACAGCAACTTTTTGACAGTTCCTTTAGCTTGATGCAGGAGCAGCATCAGTGTGTGTGTGTGCGTGTGTGTGTGTGTGAGTGTGTGTGTGTGTGTGTGTGTGTGTTTGTGTGTGTGTGTGAAAGAAGGACCCCCAACTACTTAGAGTTTATTTATAATCTTTATGTTACCTAGGCGATGTTGACAGGTAAACAGTTGCTTGTTTATAGCGATGCCTCTGATTTAAAACTTCTACAATAAGATGTGACTGCAGCCTTGACACTTCGAGATATGATAGATGGATAGATGATAGATAGATAGATATAGATAGATAGATAGATAGATAGATAGATAGATAGATAGATAGATAGATAGATAGATAGATAGATAGATAGATAGATAGATAGATAGATAGATAGATAGATAGATAGATAGATAGATAGATAGATAGATAGATAGATAGATAGATAGATAGATAGATAGATAGATAGATAGATAGATAGATAGATAGATAGATAGATAGATAGATAGATAGATAGATAGATAGATAGATAGATAGATAGATAGATAGATAGATAGATAGATAGATAGATAGATAGATAGATAGATAGATAGATAGATAGATAAGATAGATAATGATAGATAATAGATAGATAGATAGATAGATAGATAGATAGATAGATAGATAGATAGATAGATAGATAGATAGATAGATAGATAGATAGATAGATAGATAGATAGATAATAGATAGTAATAGATAGATAGATAGATAGATAGATAGATAGATAGATAGATAGATAGATAGATAGATAGATAGATAGACAGATAGATAGACAGATAGATAGACAGATAGATAGATAGCTTTCTACGCTAAGCCTACTAAAACATATTGATTGATTGATTGATTGATTCAATTTATTTCAGACATATCAAAATGTACAAAACAAAATGAAAGGCATTAACACAAATAAACAAATAACATATTGAATTGATATGCCTGAAAAGGAGTAGGAAGAAGTATAAACTTATTTAATCCTACCCCCTTTTCCACAGCTCAATAATTCATATTTATATTAGCTTCCTGTGTTCCTTATAATCTATTTTACAAATCTATACAATTTGTCATACTATATTTGATATTTGATATTTTATGTATGATAGTCACTAATACTTTTTTTGGGAAGCATTTTTTTTTTTTTTTTTTTTTTTTTTAACCTTTATTTATACAGGTAAATCCCATTGAGACCGAAGACTCTTTTGCAAGGGAGACCTGTTTTCCTTTCCCACGTTACCATTCACACACACATTCATACACCGATAGCAGGCTAACTATCGACATTCACACGAGGCAAGGTGGGTGAAGTGTCTTGCCCAAGGACACAACAACTATGACACAGGTGGCAGGGCGGGGATCGAACCTCCAACCCTTTGATCATCAGCCGACCTGCTCTACCAACTGAGCCACAGTCGCCAACAAATTTCAGTATTCTACTATTGGAAGTTGAAAAAAAACTCTTCAGACCCATTATAAAACTGTGTAAGATTAATATGCATATTCAACACAAAAATACTTATATTAAATGTATGTGCCCTACTTTTAACTTGTATCCCAAAAACCATTAAAAAGTCAAACCTCTGTATTATGCAACACACAGATCTCATTGCGTGTCCTGCTACATTATGAGCTATTTAAAAGTGTGAAGGGTTGCAAATTATGTTCCACAAAAATCCACATGGAAGTCGCCAAAAGTTCACACAGAGCCTCAAGCTTTTCTTATGCATTAGCCCACACACACACACGCACGCGCACACACACACACACACACGCACACACACACACACACACGCACACACACACACACACACGCACACAGGGTTCTAAGCCCTTTGTGGATTTAGAAATTTTTATTTATTTTTAAATATTTGTTTAAATCGCGTTAGATTTTGCCATTTTTTTCATTCTGTATCCTACATGAGAGTGCTCTGTTTGTAGTCGCTGTCCATGGTGCTGAAATCTAGATTTTTAGCCACACTGTGCATATCCCATGTCTCATCCGTCTTTGTTAAAAGGTGCTCCGAGGAACTTTCAGTTTGTGTTCATTCTTGCGTCCCCTTTTGGACGAAAGCGGTAGTGTTTTTACTACGCCAGCTGTTGTTATTGGGTGAGCGTACCACAAACACATCTTGTACTTTTATCCTCGTGAGGACTATTATCGACATAATGCATTCCCTTACCTGTCACCCTAACCATCAAAACTAAATGCCTAACCCCAACCCTTACACTAACCCCAATCTTAACCATCAAAACTAAATTAAACACACTCTCACTCACTCACTCACTCACACCAACACGCACACAAACACACACACGCGCACACACACACACGCACACAAACACACAAACACACACACACACACACACACACGCACACACACACACACACACTCCCCCCCCCCCCCCCCCCACACACACACACGAACACACAACACACACACACACACACACACACACACACACACACACACACACACACCACACACACACACACACACACACACACACACACACACACACACACACACACACACACAACACAGCTTGTTACCATCTAAGGGAATTGGTCTCTTATGAAGTGAACAGTTTGTTGGAGTCTGCAGGGCTCAAGCCTCCCGCTGTGTTTTCATCTGCTGGAAGAGAGCGTGACCCAAACTGTATGCTGCAAATTGGTGGTTGGATTTTTGTTTTTTCATCTCTCTCTCTCTCTCTCTCGCTGTCTCTCTCTCGCTCTGCCTCTCTGTATCTCTCTCCCTCTCTGTCTGTCTCGCTCTCTCTCTTTCTCTCTATCTGACTCTCTGTATTTCTCTCTCTCTCTCTGTATATCTCTCTCTCTATCTCTCTGTCTCTCTCCTTTTCTCTCCATCTCTCTCCCTCCCTCTCTCTCTCTGTCTCTCTCTCACATACACACACACACACAAACACACACACACAGACAGACACACACAAACACACACACACACACAGACACACACACCTTCACATTGAGACAGGGACATATACTATTGGACATACAAAAATGTTAAATGTTCCCTTAATTATCAAGTCTTATTTTTACGTGGGTGCCTCCATTCCATCCACACAGCTAAAGCCCCTACACACACACACACACACACACACACACACACACACACACACACACACACACACACACACACACACACTCTCTTTCCCTCACCCACGGACAGCTGTAGCAAACACACGTCTCCTGTTTCTACTCATTAGGATCAGCTTTCATCAGCAACATGTAGAATGACGGCACACTTTAGTTTAACATAACAGACAAGCTAAAGCTAAACTATGAGGCTACTGCAAATTCATTTTCATTCATTTTCCTTTATTTAACCTCGAAAGATCAATTGAGGGGTGACCCTCTTTTACAATGACGTTGAGTTTGTACAGATACACAATATACAATGAGAATACATAACAAGTTTACACACACACACACACACACACACACACACACACACACAGACAACAACAATTTAAAAGATTCAGATCAATTGAATGAAAGAGATAATAGCCTAATTAAAACAGTTACAAGTGTAGAGGGGTTGATTCAAAATAATACTTTTAAATTGGTTGACAGTTATGAGTGTATTTATTTTAAATGATATGAGACCCTTTCAAAGGGGGGAAAAACAACTACACACTGCAGCTTTAAATATTTTCCCGATTCTTCTATTCTGACGTA
>CM047518.1:27106869-27116869 GCA_026122265.1 Ammodytes dubius
TATTATTAGAGTGAACATTTTCCCATTAAGAGAATGATGGTGTAAGCAGCCTGTTCAGCTGACAGGGTCCTAGGTAACACATTTTTTTGTGGGCATTTTCAAGCTTTATTAGATAGTACAGAGTTGAAATGGAGAGACAGTAATTATAGAATTATTGTGGTTATTATTATATTGAACATTTCCCCATTAACACAATGATGGTGTAAGCTGCCACAGACTGTGTCACTACTATGTTTTGCATTTGAATAGAGTAACACATTATTTTTAAAGATTTTTTTTGGCATTTTTACAAGCTTTATTAGATAGTACAGAGTTGAAATTGGGAGACAGTAATTATAGAATTATTGCTGTTATTATTAGATTGAACATGTTCCCATTAAGAGAATGATGGTGTAGGCAGCCTGTTTCAAGCACTGACAGAGGCCTAATTGCCACAGCCTGTCTCTCTACCTAAAAATATAGATTTTGGAGAAAGCCAGAGTAAAAATCATAATTTTATTTGAAAACACATCAGTGTAGAACATTTTTACCGAACATATTTTGGATAAGGACTTTTTTTCAAAGGTCTTAAAAATGCATTTTCGCTATGTTCTATGAACAAAATGTATCATAATTCAGACAATTCACAATAGGTATGAATCCTTCTGTATTAAACTTCAGAATAGTGCAAATAATGATTATGGAAAGTTAAATTGATGTAAGTGCTTTAGAAGTTGAGATTTCTGGTTCATATTGACAACCTTTCACTGAACATTTTTCCGATAATCTTTGTATCAGGGGGCGCCCTTAGCTCAGTTGGTAAGGCGTCCCCCTCCCGGGCCGGGCCCAGCAGCGGACCCGGGTTCGATTCCAGCCCCGCGGTCGTTCTCTGCATGTCACTCCCCTCTCTGCCCCATTTCACCTCTGTCTCTACACTATCAATAAAGCATAAAAATGCCAAAAAAATATCTTAAAAATAAAAAAAAATAAAAAAGATGGTTGTATCAGATAAATATACAGACGCAGACAGACAAGGTTTAGTCAAATAAACACCTAGATGTACATTTTGGACCTTTGATTGACACTATTTTGAAAGAACAAATGTAATTGAAGCAAAAAGGGTTAGAATATTTTTTTTTTGCCTCACTCAAGTTTTTTCATACAGTCTTACGTATTCTATCCACCTCTCCTCTTGATCGTAAGTATGCTCTCTCTACTTTCTACCTTCCAATTTGCACCTATAGCTCATCCCCCTCTTTCTCTCATCTCTCACTTTTATTCATTCTTTCATTTTGTTATTATTTATTTTCATAACTATCTATCTATCTCACTATATATTTGTCTGTCTGTCTGTCTGTCTGTCTGTCTGTCTGTCTGTCTGTCTGTCTCTCTGTCTCTCTCTATCCATCTATCCATCCCTCTATTCACTCATTCTCTCGTTCCATATCCGTCTCTCACCTTCTGTTTCTTCTAATGAGCAACATGTTTGTGTGTCGCTGCTCCAGAAATGTCAGAGATTCTCCCCTGACACAATCAAAGATTCATCAGACACTCACACACACACACACAGACACTCACACACACACACACAGACACACACAACACACACACACACACTTCTACGTCTATGTCCCAGGGTTCTCAACTTTTGGAAATTGTTTAGAGTGAGACAGAAGCGAATTCCCCATGCTCGAAGCGCGCGAGCAAATTTTTTTTTTGTATTTATTTAATAATTTAAAGCATAATAATGGTTTTTAACACAAGTTCAGTTCAGTATAATTTCTTTGCTTTAGTTAAAATATAGCCTATTGTAGTCATTTTATGATGAAAGTAAAACTGGATTAATACCAAATGCCAGACTAGTGAGATGGGTGTAGGCCTAGGGTAGTTGTTCGGGGTAGTTATTTCAGTAAAACTCTTAGTTCAGTTCAGCAAATATGGATACTGGATATTACTGATGCTCGCTGTTGTAGCTTCGAGTGGCAGATTTTGAGGCCTTCAGGATTGGGGTTGCTTCAAGAGTCTGGGCCTATTATCTCATAATCCGTATGAACCAACTGGCCCTAAGCGAAATATGATTAGGGGGCCCCCCTCCAATGTTAGCGCTGCTGAAACTATAGATGTTTATTAAATATCATTCACACACCCAGTGTTTTCCGCTAGTGCCCCCACTGTGCGGCTGTGCGAAAGTATTAGACAGCCGAGATTCAGACCCTCCTAGGGGGGTCCGGGGGTATGCCCCCCCGGGAGATTTTTTTAACCTTTTCAAAGTGAAATGCATGAATCTGGTGCACTTTGAGGGAAAATTAAGAGGCTAAATCTGAGAAATTTTGTGTGAACAAATAATTTGGAGACACTGGGTCAGATGAATTAGAAGCTATTGAAGAAGGACACATGGATTTTCCATAAAAATATTAATTTAAAATAAAACATTATGGAGGGTCCTCTGGGTTGGGCTTGGAGCTCTTTTTCTTTTACGGGACATATTTCTCTGTATTATAGTGAATGCATTTAAATGCAGTGTGAGGAACTAAGCAGAAGAACTCTGTTGTCCAGCTACTGTATCTTTTTTTCCACAGACATGGCTGAAATAGGCTATAGACTATACACAGTGCATGGGCAACTGAGGGCAGCCCCATTTCCAATTGTTTTTAAATAAACTCAATACACACTGTGCATGGATGTGAACGTGACATGATCAGATAATTTCGGATTTCCTCCCAGATGAACTGATTACATTTTTAGGCTATTAATTATCTAGACCAAAACATTTTATTCCTTTTTTGTATGATAACTTACATTTTCACAATATGATGTTAATATCAAACACAAAAAGAAAAAAAAAAAAAAAAAAAATTTGGAGGAGGCCCCCCAGGCAGTCGGGGGCCCTAAGCGGCCGCTTAGTTCGCTTATGCCTCGGGCCGGCTCTGCCCCCCACACTGGGTCTTGAAACGGGCCCCGAGATCGTTAAGACCGCCCCTGCACGCTTGTCGTGCCCTCGTGCCGCCTGACGAAATGCTGCACCTTCTCTCTGCCCGCTTGCCTCTCCATTGAGAATGCATTAGTGGGCGCAACAAACGCCTCGGCCCGTGTGAAACGGCCTTAACTACTGAACGAAGGATATCAAATGAGTTTCTGGCATTTTCCCCAAAAAACTGGACAAATTGTGTCCCGGGAGAGATTTTTCTTTTCCCGGGACAGCTGGTGGAAAAAAGAGAACAATTTCGGGAAAAAACGGGACGGGTTGCAACACTAGGTGATGGTGGTGACGGTCAGGATTTATCGAAGCTATATAAAAAATAAAAAAATGTTTGGCAGAGTTATAATTTGCGTGAGAAATGCAAGGTGTGGCGTGGAGCGTGTGAATTGCCTGAGATGCGTGTGTCTCACTTTCATTGCGTGAGGGTTGAGAACCCTGATGTCCTCACTTGCCCCACATCGATGATCATTTTTTAAAAAAGTGGTCCTCACAAACACGCCAGTACAAGTTAACACACACACACACACACACACACACACACACACACACACACACACACACACACACACACACAGACGCACTCGCACACACACACACACACACACACACACACACACACACACACACACACACACACACACACACACACACACACAACACACACACACACACACACACACACACACACCAGACTGTGCAACCTCTTGTCTCGGAGGCTTCTGAGGATAGTTTGATGATCTGATAAGAAGCAACATGGGGCTTTTCTGACTTCCTTTCTTTCTTTATACAAGTGTGTGTGTGTGTGTGTGTGTGTGTGTGTGTGTGTGTGTGTGTGTGTGTGTGTGTGTGTGTGTGTGTGTGTGTGTGTGTGTGTGTGTGTGTGTGTGTGTGTGTGTGTGTGTGTGTCTGTTTGTGTGTGTGCGTGTGTGTGTGTTTAAAATAACTTGTTGTAATCCCAGAGCCTCTTGAAAAAGTGTGTATGTATTATTTCAAACCAAAGACATTAGAATCAAAACAACATGCAACTGTTTTCTCCCCCATAGCACAATAGCTTCCTAAATCACACACACACACACACGCGCCACACACACACACACACACACGCGCACACACACACACACACACACACACACACACACACACACACACACACACACACACACACACACACACACACACACACACACACACACATACACACACACACAACCAACAAAAAGCTCACTCCAATGGTTAACAAATTAAATTGGTCCTCTCAAAGCTTCCTGTACAAGTACACACACACACACACACACACACACACACACACACACACACACACACACAACCCCTCTCCCCCCCCACACACACACACACACTCCCCCCACACACACACAACCAACAAAAATAAGAGTGCAAAGCCTATCCAAAGTGACAGCTAAGTGCATGACATAGGCTACAGTACAGAGATGCAAGGCCACTGTTTTGTACTAGCTAAGAAAATGCAAGATATATATGTGACATGTGCTAAAAACAACCAGTTAGATAGTATATGTTTCACAGACCCACTCCACAGCCCTTTGAGTGTGATGCTATTGCACAAAGTAGAAATCAGAGACACGCACACACACACACACACACACACACCAGCACAGACACACACACAGACAGACACACACACACACACACACACACACACACACACACACACACACACACACACACACACACACACACAGACCAAGTAGAAATTGAAGTTGAGTCTTTTCAAAACATAAAGAAACTGCTTTCAAACAACTTGAAGTTTAAGTTTTTATTTTTGTATGGATATAAGAGCTGGTAGGACTAGGAAAAGTTTTGGACTTCTTTTCTTTCTTTTCTTTCTTTCTTTCTTTCTTTCTTTCTTTCTTTCTTTCTTTCTTTCTTTCTTTCTTCTTTCTTTCTTTCTTTCTTTCTTTCTTTCTTTCTTTCTTTCTTTCTTTCTTTCTCTCTCTTTTGAATATGAACAATATTTTTGAGTTGCTTTTTTGTTGTGTATATGTCACTGAGTATCCCATTTATTTTTATTTTTTATTGCTCATAAGTTTTATATAGTGATCGCCTTGCATTGCAGCTACTGCCATCGGTGTATGAGTGTGTGTGTAAATGGGTGAATGTGGTAAGATATGTAAAGCGCTTTGGGGCTGAGAAAATCGGCTAAAAAGTGCTATAAGTCCAGTCCATTTACCATTTACCATTTAACATATACCATTGTGTTTGTGAGATTCTAACATATTCAATTAATTGACTAAATGAAAAACACTAAGTCCAAAGACGAACATTTATACGGGTGAGTCAGAGAAAAGGATTTATATATGGTGAAGGTTTTGACATTAAACTATGAAGACTTTCTGTAATTGGTGCATGAATGAAACAGTATCATTGTAAAGTGAAAAGAGGATGTTGAGGTTTGTGTCCTTGTCGCGATGGTGCAGGCGTTTGTTTGTGTGTGAAAAAAAGACAAAACAACATTTTGAAAAAAAAAAGTGTGAAGTGTGTGTGTGTATCTGCCATCAGTCAGCAGAGGGCGCTAATGTACTGATGGCACAGAGAGAGAGAGAGAGAGAGAGAGAGAGAGAGAGAGAGAGAGAGAGCAGCAGGTGATAGTGTGTGTGTGTGTGTGGTGTGTGTGTGTGTGTAAGCCTACAGGTAGTGAGGTTTGAATCTTAAAAATGCCAACAAAAAAAATATATATATATTGTTGAGATAATGGCCGTTAAAGATGGTTGTATAGGAGAAATATACAGATGCAAACAGACAAGGTTTAGTCAAATAAACACCTGAATGTACATGTTGGACCTTTGATTTATACTAGTATGAAAGAAGACATGTTATGTAAGCAAAATAAACAAAAATCTTAAAAATTGACCTGTGCTTTTTTTTGTTGTCTTAGCTATTTTTAACCATAGGACAAACAAACAAGTTTAATATGCAATTATGCAAACACACCATGAAAGAGAAGCTTGGCTTTTATACTTTCTCTCTCTCTCTCTCTCTCTCTCTCCCTCTCCCTCCCTCTCTCTCTCTATGTCTCTCTCTCTCTCTGTCTGTCTCTTTCTCTCTCCTCTCTCTCTCTCTCTCTTCTCCTCTCTGTCTCTCTTTTTCTCTCTCCCTCTGTCTCCTCCCTCTCCCTCTCTCCTCTCTGTCCCATCCCCCTCTCTCTCCCTCCCCCTCTCTCTCTCTCCATCTGTCTCACTCTCTCTCTCCCTCCCTCTGTCTCTCTGTCTCTCTCTCTCTCTCTCCCTCCCCCTCTCTCTCTGTCTCTCCCTCCCTCTCTCTCTCTCTCTCTCCTGCCCTCTCTCTCTCTATCTCCCTCCTCTCTCTCTCTCACTCTCTCTCTCCCTCTCTCTCTCTCCATCTCTCTCTCTCTCTCTCTCTCTCCCTCTCTCTCCTCTCTCTCTCTCTCTCTCTCTCTCCCTCTCCTCTCTCTCTCTCCCTCTCTCCCTCCCTCTATCTCTCTCTCCATCCCTCTCTCCCTCTCTCTCCCTCTCTCTCTCTCTCCTTTTTGCCGTTGGCGTAAAACAAATTCTCTCACCTCGAGCAATCAATTAACATGTGTTTACAAATTATAAATGGGGATTATGCAAATTAAATTCACACAATACATCACAGTGGCTCTTTGTCATTGTCTGTGTCTCGCACAATTTAGGTCACATAATTATTGTTTAAAAAGTGCTATTCCTGACTCTTAAATATGAATTTAAAGGTGCTACGAGGAACTTTTTAAATATTTCTGAAACAGTCTAATGTTTCCTCTGATGATCATAAATGACATGTAACAGCAAACGAGACCATCAGTGCAAAGAATGCTATTTTTTATATAGTTTTTCTTAATGCCTTTGTCATGGGTATACGCTCACCCAGGAACAACAGCTGGCGTAGTAAAAACACTTACCGCTTTTGTCCAAAGGGGGTGCTAGAATGAACACAACCTGAAAGTTCCTCGGAGCACCTTTAAATAAGTATGTATTATATGTAAACATATATAAGTATGAGGATTAAGTATGCTCATTGTTTCACTGTCTGTCTTCCACTCTCAATTCAAAACGCAATGTGTAAATTCAAATTAATGTTTGAATGGTTCATTTTATAAACAATGGCACCTAACAACTTAACTGTTTCCCATTAAACCTGCAATTTTTATGTCACTTAATTATCTATTTTAAAAAAAAGTAGGCTATGTGTATTTTATGCTTGATGTATTTTAATCTTGATGTATGTCATGCCCCTGTAAAGCACTTTGAATGGCCTTGAGTCTGAATTGTGCTATAGAAATATACTTGCCTTGCCTTACAATGCAAGCTAACAATGTTTGTCCTTTTTCGTCTAGACTATATGTTGCAGTATTAGCGGCAACATATTAGGTGTAAAAAAACACAAGAAATGTACAGTTTTATGCATATTTTAAATTCTATGTTAAATATTGCATATACCACACAGGAGTACACTATACTGCTGTTGCTGCTTCTGAAGGCAACTGTAAGATGATTTAAACCTTCAAGCCACAGTCATACCAGCGCACACACACACACACACACACACACACACACACACACACACACACACACACACACACACACATTCACCATTTAAGATTTGTAATGTGTGTGTAGATTTTCTCTAATCTTAGTCTGTCAGACTTCTTCAGGCCAGAGCTTGTGAATTTCTTAGTGTGAATGTGTGTGTGTGTGTGTGTGTGTGTGTGTGTCGGCGCTAATGCCTACACTAAGCAGAACATTATGAATACAATTCTGCATTAATGTGTGTGTGTGTGTCATATGTTCTGATACAATGAATCACATACAATGGGCTGACACCTTCAATAATATAGTGTGTGAACTGCTAAGTCTGTGTGTGTGTGTGTGTGTGTGTGTGTGTGTGTGTGTGTGTGTGTGTGTGTGTGTGTGTGTGTGGTTTGACATTAATTATAATGTACTAAGCCACAGTTGAATGCTCCTGATATTTTGCTGAAAAAGCTTGAGTCCTGACCACACACACACACAGGCACACACACACACTCACACACACACACACACACACACACACATACACACAGGGAAGGCAAAGCTCTGCTGACATTGTGTGGGCATCAAACATAACACAAACACACTATTTTTAAAACACAAAAGCCATGTCAAGTATTTTAAGACATTCTGGAATCCAACACACTCACACACTCACACTTCTAATCGCAGGGCAAAGGGCTTAGGATGGCACACACACACACACACACACACACACACACACACACACACACACATACACACACACACACACACACACACACAAATACTCTGAGCATTCCACAAGCTATATTCTTGTATGCTGACATATCCCGTCCTATACCCTCCGTCTCTACATTTTTTCCTCTGAGCTACTGTACGTTTAAAGGAACACTGTGTAACATTGTAAGTAATTTATTAGCTAAAATCAATTTCCTCATTCATAAATATGTCCTCATTCGTGTAAAATCACTTCTGCCAATAATCTGAATTATCCTCCTGAGCGGATAATTACAAATATTAATATTACATTTTGTACATTGAGCAGGCAAGTATTATGGAGGCATCCATGTTTTTGGAATGTCATCAGGTGCATTGTTTAGAATTGTTCTTGTCCTTGAAGGCCACTGTAGCTTCTGTTATTATTCTAAAGGGTTGGGGTTACCCAGGGAGTGTTTCTAGAACTTTCTTGATGATGTCATATTACACACTGCACCTTTAAGATCCATTAGAATAACTTGACTGATAACAAAACACTTTATTTTAGTCAAATTGCCGTTTCCACCGTGTAATTTAAAGGTGCTATGAGGAACTTTTACATATTTCTGAAACAGTCTCATGTTTCCTCTGATGATCATACATTACATATGTAATGCTCTTTTGATACAGTTTTTCTTAATGCCTTTGTCATGGGTATACGCTCACCCAGGAACAACAGCTGGCGTGGTAAAAAACACTACCGCTTGTATCCAAAAGGGGGCGCTAGAATTAACACAAACTAAAAGTTCCTCAGAGCACATTAAACTTTTGAAATTGTTGTTTTTTATTCATCTCAACTGTATACTTTGTTGTTTAGTATGTTGTTTTATTGTGACACTCTTTCAAGTTGCCTGTGTTTGCAAAACATTGCTGTAGACATAAAGTTGCGTTGCCGTCTCCTTGATCCATAGAAACTAGAATTTAATTGGTCAATCCTTTAGAGAGTTATAGTGTGTGTGTGTGTGTGTGTGTGTGTGTGTGTGTGTGTGTGTGTGTGTGGCGTGTGTGGTGTGTGTGTGTGTGTGTGTGTGTGTGTGTGTGTGTGTGTGTGTGTGTGTGAGTGTGTGTGTGTGTGTGTGTGTGTGTGTGTGTGTTCAGAGAGTTATCACACACTGCCAGTTCAGCCAGCATTCTGCAATCTGTGCAACTATGCAGAGAGAAAAGCTGATGTGACAATATGTATTTATTTCTCATTAGGGCCTGACAGTTTACCACCACTGTCTGTGTGTGTGTGTGTGTGTGTGTGTGTGTGTGTGTGTGTGTGTGTGTCTGTCTGTGTGTGTGTGTGTGTGTCTGTGTGTGTCTGTGTGTGTGTGTGTGTGTGTGTGTGTGTATGTGTGTGTGTGTGTGTGTGTGCTTCACTGACAGGATGTGTGTGTGGTTGACATATCTATATATATGTTTTAAATCCATTGCTACAGTTATCTTTTTCCATTGTGATTTTGACCACAAGCATTCTCCTGAATCACTGACTATACCTTTAATTTTTACCCCAACCCTTTACTACCTGCATTAATACAGCCATTCTGGGGGCGCTCCGGTGGCGTAGTGGATAGAGCGCGTACCATATCGGCTCTGGCCTTCGTTGCAGTGGTCGCGGGTTCAAATCCGACCCGTGGACCTTTACTGCAGGTCATCCCCCATCTCTCTCTCTCTCTCTCTCTCTGTCTCTCTCTCTCTCTCTCTCTCTCTCTCTGTCTCCCCATTTCAACTCTGTACTGTCTAATAAAGCTTGAAAATGTCAAAATGTACTGAGCCCAGA
>CM047518.1:27214369-27216869 GCA_026122265.1 Ammodytes dubius
CTATTAAATGGGAAAGGGATATAAAGGGATCATGAGGAAGTTCATTGCAAGGTTAGCTGCAGTTGATGTGCAGATACCTTGATTTTCTCTCTCTCTCTCTCTCTTTCTCTCTTTCTCTCTCTCTCTTTCACACACACACACACAGCAAGTTCAAGCATCAGTGCATGTGCAGATATAGTAAAATAAATAGGGATGAGACGATCCACTTTTTTTAGTTCCGATCCGATTCCGATACCTGGGGTTTGGATATCGGCCGATACCGATACTGACCGATACGATATCATAATTGTTATAAATTTTTTTGTTGGTGGTGATGTTATGTATTAGGCTAGGAAGGCTTAGGCAATTCTAATTTAAAAGAGCAATACATATACACAAATGCATATAGGTTTATCTTAAAGGCAGAATTATAGAGTCACACAAAAAAAATCCTTCTCAATGATCACTTCTGCCCCACTAGAATATGTGGTGGTCTTTTGTCTAAACAGTCTTCCTCTCTCTGGCTGTATTTTACATTGGCTGAATTTGTCACAAGCCTCTCCACTTCCTTGACTTTGATTAGCTTTGGTTAGCTCACTGGCTAACAAACTGATATGTACTGTATGTCAAATTAGAAAGTGATGTCCTCTCTCCCTCCACCAAACGTCGGCGCATGTTCGCTCTTACATAGTAAAAAAATAAAAATAAATATATATAAAAAAAATAAAATAAAAAAAAAATAAAAATATCGGATTTTAATATCGGAGCTGTCAGTCCGATATCCGATACGCAGATTTCGGCCATATCGGACCCGATACCGATACTGGATCGGATCGGCCCCATCCCTAAAAATAAATCCCTGGACTGTAGTTGTCTGTATTGTGGGTCTAATAGAAGTATGGGGAGCGTGCGTGTATGTGTGTGCTAGTGTGTGTGTGTGTGTGTGTGTGCTTGTATGTATGTGTGTGCTCGGTGCGTGCGTGCGTGTGTGTGCTTGTATGTGTGTGCTTGTATGTGTGTGTGTGTGCTTGTATCTATGTGTGTGCTCGGTGAGTGAGTGAGTGTGTGTGCTAGTGTGTGTGTGTGTGTGTGTGTGAGAGTGTGTGTGTGTGTGTGTGTGTGTGTGTGTGTGTGTGCTCAGTAAACCTTGTCTAGATCAGAAAAAGCTTTAAAAGAAGAAATACATCCGCCTGTTTCAACCTGATAACAACTAGAGAAAGATAACAACCGTAACTCCACAAAGAATTACTGAGTGTTGGGCTGCTCTGGTGGTGTAGTGGATAGAGCGCGTACCATATTGGCTTAGGCCTTCGTTGCAGTGGTCGTGGGTTCAAATCCGACCCGTGGACCTTTACTGCAGGTCATCCCCCCCCCCCCTCTCTCTGTCTCCCCATTCCCACTCTGTACTGTCTTGAAAATGACAAAAAATAATCTTACAAGAATTACTAAGTGAAAAAGACCAACAGAAAGACAGAGAGAAAAAATAAAATACGATTTTTATGGAATAAAATAGATATTAATGATTACTTTTACCTGTCAAGTAAACTTCGGAAATATCCCAAAAATAATATATGGTTGAGGAGAATATATTAGCTGACTGCTATAAAAAAAATGCATTTACAAGACAGATGGGAATTCCTCAGGACAATTTATCACACACACACACACACACACACACACACACACACACACACTCACATACACAAACACAGACAAACAGATGCACAAACACTCACATACACAAACACAGATAAACAGACACACCTCACAAAGAGACACACACACACACACACACACACACACACACACACACGCACACACACATAGACACACACACCTGCACACACACACACACACACGCACACCGGCAGGTATGATTAATTTGCATTCAGATAACGTTAGCCATAATTCACACTTTCATCTGAGACGTAGAACACATTTAATGTCTCTGCTAACAGCCGTACCACCACCAGGGAAACAGAAACATCAGACGGCATCTCTCTATCTTTCTCTCTCTCTCTCTCTCTCTCTCTCTCTTTCTCTCTCTCTCCCTCTCTCTATCTCTCTTTCACACACACACACACACACAAACAAAAAACATTACAGACGGGGTTTTAGGCACGTTGGAATTATTTAACAATTCATCAAATGCACATTACTGTCTGATAAATGCTGTGTTTAAAGCACGGTTTAACATTGATGTGTGTGTGTGTGTGTGTGTGTGTGTGTGTGTGTGTGTGTGTGTGTGTGTGTGTGTGTGTGTGTGTGTGTGTGTGTGTGAGTGAGTGAGTGAGTGAGTGAGTGAGTGAGTGAGTGAGTGAGTGAGAAAGAGAAAGGGGTGTGTGTGTGCGTGTGTGTACATTTTTAGGTGCAAAGTGACCCATATAATTTTGTTTAAGAAGGTTATTGGCCTGGTTGAAGTTAAAGTATTTATATGGTGGCAATTGTGTATGTATTTATATACTGACAACACTAACATATATTTCTCGTTTGCTTTATTTGTCTCTGTAGGTGTGTAGGT
>CM047518.1:27239369-27244369 GCA_026122265.1 Ammodytes dubius
AGCTCTGTTCGCTCACTGTCTCTACTCTCTATCATTTGCACCGAGCCGTCTCTGTGCTCACAACAACACGGGGGGAATAAATAAAGAAGCGGCTGGTTTGACCAAGCAAAAACAAGAGACCGCTGGCTTGACCACAGTTGTTCCCACAGCCCGATAGTTTGACCCACATTCTGGCGGCGGCTATCGCAGTCCAGCCTAAACCCCGCCCTACCAGTAAGGGTAGGGTCGGCGGTGGAAACAACACCGAGATTCTTAAAAGTGAGCTGTCCCGCTCTGAGCCGCTCCGATCCGACCCGCTCTACTCGGTGGAAACGAGGCATTACATGCATTTCGACGTATTCCCTGCTGACCGTCTGGGGTGTCTGTGCAGAGCACTAGACACTATTCTAGCCAGTCGAGAAGTCACGTGTTCAAAGCGGCTTGACGCTTTGTAACTTCGTGACGTCGCATGTAACTTTGGGTCGTCACCACGCGGATGTTTCCATGTATAGTAATGCTGTCACTTCCTTGCTCCGTCTGCCTCGCGCCCTTATAGGTCCATGCTCTCGCTTCCCGCCACTGAAAGTGTTCCGGAAGGAAGGTAACCAATCACAACGGAGTGGGGTTTACAGGAGGGCGGGGGGGAGCGGAAATTACCGAAGCACAGGCCTGCTGGATCGCCAAAATAAGAGAACGAGCTTCCCGAAAATCTACATAGTTTTTTGTGATGTGATTTGTGTCAGGTTGCTCTATAGCAGTGCAAAACAAGAAATTAAGACCATAAAAGTAGTATAATATGTCCTCTTTAATGTTATGTTTCTATATTATCTGTAGGAGTGTTGGCTCAAGAGAACCTCCCAGGAGACCGCTTTGCTCGCGGGTCGTCTTACATCGCGGCTTCGTATGTGAAACACCTGGAGGAGGGCGGAGCCAGGGTGGTTCCTATCAGGTACAACTGTCTGTTAATGATTGATTGTCTTTATTTCTAACATGCAAGCAATACAAAAAAAAAGTTAAGAAGATGGAGCAACACGTTGCTGTTTTGTTATTTTTTATTTTATTTTATACCATCTCTGAAAACAACGCAATGAATCTTGGGATATGTTGGGCCGCGAAGGATCCATTTATTATTATTGATTGGATTTATATAGCGCTTTTCAAAGTACTCAAAGCTCTTTACAGGGTTGCAGGTTCAATTTGTTCACACACAGTCATACCGGTGGTGGTAAACTACGAGAGTAGCCACAATTGCCCTGGGGCAGACTGACAGAAGCGAGGCTGCCATTCCGCGCCATCGGCCCCTCCGACCACCACCTCAAACATACAGCAGTCATACACATTCACACGAGGCAAGGTGGGTGAAGTGTCTTGCCCAGGGACACAACGACCATGACACAAGTGGCCGGGCGGGGATCGAACCGCCAACCCTAGGATCATTGGCCAACCAGCTTAACCACCTGATTGAAGTCAAACATATGCCTGTACATAGTAAAATTAGAGACACTGAACATTTGTAGTGGTCTCTTCATTTTTTTCAGAGCTGCATTTGACCTGCCCATTTAATCACATTATTTTATTTTGACACCTTTATGGGGATCTCCATTAAGGAAATCCTTCTAGAAAATTAACAAAGAGTAAACATTCCTACCTCTCTCTGTACGTCAGATTGATATTGGATCTGACTCCAGCTGGATCAGTCACGGTGCACAATGTGGGTTCATGTGGGCGGGGCCTTTGAAAATGAACAAGTTGAATTAGTGTGTTCATTCATTCGGGTGTTTTTCTCTTTGTGTTAGCGATAACTGTGCATACAACAGCTTCGAAATTGCCTAAAGACAGCTAGCAGTAAAGCAATACAATGGTAACACTTTATTTTGAAAGTCCACTGTTGACACTCTACAAGCTATCATTAACAGTGGACTATCAAAATAAAGTGTATATTACAATATACAGCTTTGGAAAAAATTAAGAGACCAGTCTGGATTTTTCTTCAATCTTGATCTCTACATTGATGGAAATGCTCTAAATGACAATGTTCTTGTGGGGAATTTGGTTGAAATTCAGTAGTTTATAGAATAAAATCTAAATGTTTATTCTAGTCAAACATATGCCTATACATAGTAAAACGAGAGACACTGAACATTTGTAGAGGTCTATTCATCTTTTTCAGACCTGCATTTGACCTGGCCATTTAATAGCAGCAATTTATTTTATTTTGACACTTTTATGGGGATCTCCATTATGGAAATCCTTCTAGAAAATTAACAAAGAGTAAACATTCCTACCTCTCTCTGTACGTCAGGTTGATATTGGATCTGACTCCAGCTGGATCAGTCACGGTGCACAATGTGGGTTAATGTGGGCGGGGCCTTTGAAAATGAACAGCCTCTAAACACTACCTCAGCCTGTGTGTTGTCTCCGTCAGATATATGCATCCACCATGTCACCTTTAAGTTCCCATTGAAGGTGCTACGAGTAACTTTTTAATATTTCTGAAACAGTCAAAAAAATTATCTGATGACCATGAATTACATGTAACAACAAACAAACCATGAGTGCAAATAATGCTTTTTTGAGGCAGATTTTGTTAAGGTCGTGGATATGCTAAGGCACACAAAATAAAGTGTTACCAATAAAGTTGACTTCACCATTGATTGGCATTACTTAATTTATTTCAACAGGTACGTGGGGATCTCCATTATGGAAATCCTTCTAGAAAATTATCAAAGAGTAAACATTCCTAACTGTCTCTGTACGTCAGATTGATATTGGATCTGACTCCAGCTGGATCAGTCACGGTGCACAATGTGGGTTAATGTGGGCGGGGCCTTTGAAAATGAACAACCTCTAAATACTACCTCAGCCTGTCTGTTGTCTCTGTCAGGTATATGCATTCACCATGTCACCTTTACGTTCCCATTAAAGGTGCTACGAGGAACTGTGAAGTATTGTCTGGTATAATGTGGGCGGGGCATTTGAAATGAGAGGGGCTTCACTCTATTGGTGCCAACACACTGCACACCGCCGCGCGGCGAGTTTACATAGAAAGTCAATGTATTTTGCGCGCCGTTGCGCGAATGGGCGGCCGGCGGCGGGCATGGAGCGGTTCACGCGGCGCGAATAGGGCGGCGCAGGAGTTGAAAATATTGAACTTTTTGCCGCCGGCTGCACCGCGTTAGCCAATCAGCGTTGAGCTCCTCCCGACGTCACTCGCTTCGGGGCAACGGACAGAGGAAATTAAGATGGATGAAAACATAACAGTCACAGTTTGCTCCCATAAGTTCTGTGAATAGCCTATGTGTCTGTTGCCTGCTGTGTACAGTTATCAGTTTTGCTTTATGAACCAAGTTAGCACCGGTTAGCTTGGGTAAAGCACCATCAGCACAGCAGACTGGTGCTCTCAGCACCGGTTAGCACCAGCGCCAGCATATCCCCAGAGTAGAGAAGGCTACTCTGGTCAGGCGGCGGACACAATATGACCCAATATGATCACGCGGCGCGGAACCTGCGATTCGCGCGGCCAACCGCCGCGCCGCGGAGTGCAGTGTGTTGGCACCTTACCACTTCCTCAGTACAGAATGATACATATGTGACAGAGTCCACCCATACACTCAATATGCACTAAAATGTTTGGAATCGACTTAATTTAATGTATAATACTGTATCTAAATTGTTATTCTTTAAGGTACATTTTTACCTGTGTTAAGACATTCAACTGTTGCTTGCATACCAATCTATTACTATTGTATTTCAATGTTTTAAACAGTGAATGGGATTAACTTTTTTTTGTTGCCTTTTGTCAACTAGAATCAACCGCCCAGAAGAAGAGTACACTCGGATATTCTCCTCAATAAATGGGTGAGTTGATCGTACGTTGTTTACGTATGATACATTATATATGTTAGTTGATGTTTAACAAAGTACATCTTTAGGTGTCACAGGTGTGATAGCTGTCAAACAAAGTGAAATCAAACTTTTAAAATACCGTACCTTCAAAAGCCAGAAAGAAAGAAAACAATGAAACAATGAAAGAAAAACAATGTGTGAATGTCGATAGTTAGCCTGCTATCGGTGTATGAATGTGTGTGAATGTCGATAGTTAGCCTGCCATCGGTGTATGAATGTGTGTGTGAATGTCAATAGTTAGCCTGCTGCTATCGGTGTCTGAATGTGTGTGTGTGAATGGTAACGTGGGAAAGGAAAACAGGTCTCCCTTGCAAAAGAGTCTTCGGTCTCAATGGGATTTACCTGTAGAAATAAAGGTTAAAAAAATAAATAAATATTGAGGCACCAATTGTGTTCACCCAGAATGTCTCCGCAGGTTGTTGCTGCCGGGAGGAGATGTAGATATCGAGACGTCGCAGTTCAGTCGCGCTGCAAAGATCTTCTATGACCTGGCTCTGAAGGTGAGGACAGACAGACAGACAGACAGATAGATAGATAGATAGATAGATAGATAGATAGATAGATAGATAGATAGATAGATAGATAGATAGATAGATAGATAGACAGACAGACAGAGACACACACACACACACACACACACACACACACACACACACACACACACACACACACACACACACACACACAGACAAACAGACAAATCCGACAAAATGAAGAGACCAGTCTGGATGTTTCTTCAATCTTCATCTCTACATAACTTATTGGAAATGCTCTTAATGACAATATTTCTCTGGGAAATTTTGTAGAAATGTTGCCAGTAGTTTATAGTATAAAACCAAAATGTTTATTCTACTCAAACATATGCCTCTAAAGAGTGAAACGAGAGACACTGAACAGTTGGAGTGGTCTCTTAATTTTTTCCAGATCTATATGTAATAAATATTGTTATATCCTGCAGGCGAACAATGCCGGTCCTATCTGGGCAAAAAAATATTAATACAAAAATAAAATATAAAAATAATAATCTATCTATCTATCTATCTATCTATCTATCTATCTATCTATCTATCTATCTATCTATCTATCTATCTATCTATTTATCTATCTATCTATCT
>CM047518.1:27246869-27281869 GCA_026122265.1 Ammodytes dubius
TAAAGAGATCCTATTATACTACATTTCTGGTCTTAATTGCTTGTTAAAAACTGCTATAAATCATTATAACAACGTTTATAGGTCATACAAGTCAAAAAGTATCATAGGTCCTCTTTAACATTATTCATATCATGTCATGTTTTGATTACATTAAGAAAACTGAAACTGTTTAGTTTGTGGTGTAGCATTAATCTCCCTCTTGCAACAATCATCCAGTCTATAATTTACTGGTTTCTGCTTATTATATCAGGAACATATAAAACAACTAAGTTGTTGAATACTTATAGTGGGTGGCAGTGGTGAAGTGGGTAGGGAGATCGCCTCTGGAGTGCAGGGTCGGAGGTTCGATCCCCCGTCTGCCCGCCACATGTCGAAGTGTGGCGGGGAGACTGCAACTTTAGAATATTTCAATTTTGAAATATTGAAGTTCTTGAACCTGGTTTCTGTATAATGTAGGAATCCCATACACTTTCACAAATCTGATACTGTGGACCACCAAAGACCCCAAGTACTGCTGTTTCAAACTAAATTTCAAAACGGATATACTTTGATGTAAGGTGTGGTGGCCAAGTGGTAAGGCGTTGGTCTCGTAAACCAAAGATCATGGGTTCAATTCCCATCCATACCTTGTACCTAAGAGGTTCATCCGTGGGCATACCCCACCTTCAGATGGGATGGTCACATGTGGGTATAGTCCATACATTAATGATTGTGTTTCCCTTAGAATTTTTATTTGCAATCTAAACATCTCTTTTTACTAAAATATGCTTACTGGGTTGAGGTTCAATTGTCATGGTTGACTCACACACACAGTGCAGCAAGTTCCTTAAGATAAGACTTTTACTTCCCTCTCCGTGTGTCATCATATTTTATTTTATGCCATCTCTGAAAAAACGCAATGAATCTTGGGATATGTTGGGCCGCGAAGGATCCATCTGTTGCAGCCTTCAAAACCGTGAAACGAAGGCTGCATTTCTCGGCCGCATATGAAGGAGCCTTGCTAATGGAACAAGCCTTTGCGTGCCGCTATGACGCAATCGGTCTTCAAATGCAGCCTTCGTAGACTGGGGCCTCTGAATTGAGATTCACCGTATGAGGAAAGAATGCTTAGAACTTTTTTATTGAGGAGTTTATCTAAGGTGTGGTGGCCAGCTACGATTATAATGCACCAGACTCCTAAGTACTGCAGTTCCAATCGACACTTGAAGCAGACGCTATGTTGATGTAAGGTGTGGTGGCCAAGTGGTAAGGCGTTGGTCTCGTAAACCAAAGATCATGGGTTCAATTCCCATCCATACCTTGTACCTAAGAGGTTCATAGCATGCTAGGAATCAGTACTGTTACCTCTACAATTTTCAACACATGACACTGAGCATTTCCCTGTGCAAACGTCAGTCATACTGTGATGCCTGTTTGATACCACAAGTGCTAATTTTTTTTTTATATATCATTTTTTTGGGCATTTTTATGCTTTATTGATAGTGTAGAAACAGAGGTGAAATGGGGCAGAGAGGGGAGTGACATGCAGAGAACGACCGCAGGCTGGAATCGAACCCAGAACTTTTTTATGTAGGAGAGTATCTATCTAAGGTGTGGTGGTCAGATGTTGCTCTGTATGATTATAATGCAACAAGGACTCCTAAGTACTGCTGTTCCAATCCAAAATTGAGGCAGATATATTAGATTTAAGGTGTGGTGGCCAAGTGGTAAGGCGTTGGTCTCGTAAACCAAAGATCATGGGTTCAATTCCCATCCATACCTTGTACCTAAGAGGTTCATAGCATGCTAGGAATCAGTACTGTTACCTCTACAATTTTCAACACATGACACTGAGCATTTCCCTGTGCAAACGTCAGTCATACTGTGATGCCTGTTTGATACCACAAGTGCTAATTTTTTTTTTATATATCATTTTTTTGGGCATTTTTATGCTTTATTGATAGTGTAGAAACAGAGGTGAAATGGGGCAGAGAGGGGAGTGACATGCAGAGAACGACCGCAGGCTGGAATCGAACCCAGAACTTTTTTATGTAGGAGAGTATCTATCTAAGGTGTGGTGGTCAGATGTTGCTCTGTATGATTATAATGCAACAAGGACTCCTAAGTACTGCTGTTCCAATCCAAAATTGAGGCAGATATATTAGATTTAAGGTGTGGTGGCCAAGTGGTAAGGCGTTGGTCTCGTAAACCAAAGATCATGGGTTCAATTCCCATCCATACCTTGTACCTAAGAGGTTCACAGCATGCTAGGAATTAGTAAAGTCTCCTCTATCAGTTTCAACACATGACATCGTAGCATTTCCCTGTGCAAACATCGGTTAAATTGTGATGTATGTTTCATGTTACTCAAGTGGATGAGATTGCTCAGTAATAGTATCGCATGATTGAACGTAGTTACACAGAAGCCTTTTACATTGTAGCATTCTGTTTCTGCCCATATTATGAGTTACATTTTAACATTAATCAAGTCATGTACATTTGGAAACAACCACATGTTTGCAGCAAGTTCCTCGAGATAATACTTGTACTTCCCTCTCTGTGTCATCATAGTGGTTTTAGAAATACTTAAGAAAAACTAAATGTGTTTGTTTTTTAACAGTAGACGGATTAGTAATTTAAAAAAAATAATTCGGCTACACAACATCTAAAAAGAGCAGAACTTGCTAATGCTATTTTGATTGACTGTGTTGATTAAACCTGCAGTGTGTAGAATTTTGGGTTTTATTTCCTAGCAGATTTTGTAGAAAGTAATTATAATATCCATAAGTACATTTAATTTAGTGCACAATAGCTGATTTTTTTTTTAATTATTATTTTTTTCCTTAGAAAGGGTCTCACATATGTCCATATTTCTCCATACTTTGGACCAAGGCCTTGTCACCGCCATTTTGGAAGTGTCATAGTTGGAATGTCATCAGGTGCATTGTTTAAAATTTAGAATTGTTCTTGTCCTTGAAGGCCACTGTAGCTTCTGTTATTATTCTAAAGGGTTGGGGTTACCCAGGGAGCGTTGCATTCTAGAACTTTGTAGAACTTTCTTGATGATGTCATATTACACACTGCACCTTTAAATAGGGGAAGGGCTGTTGAAAATGGAACCAAGCATTGCTGTTAGTAAGTAGTAGCTCAGACTATAAGGAACAAATGCTTGGAACTTTTTTTATGTAGGAGTTTATCTAAGGTGTGGTGGTCAGATGTTGCTATGTATGATTATAATGCACCAAAGACTCCTAAGTACTGCTGTTCCAATCGACACTTGAAGCAGACGCTAAGTTGATGTAAGGTGTGGTGGCCAAGTGGTAAGGCGTTGGTCTCGTAAACCAAAGATCATGGGTTCAATTCCCATCCATACCTTGTACCTAATGCCTCGTTTCCACCGAGTAGAGCGGGTCGGATCGGAGCGGCTCAGAGCGGGACAGCTCACTTTTAAGAATCTCGGTGTTGTTTCCACCGCCGACCCTACCCTTACTGGTAGGGCGGGGTTTAGGCTGGACTGCGATAGCCGCCGCCAGACAGTGGGTCAAACTATCGGGCTGTGGAACTGTGGTCAAGCCAGCGGTCTCTTGTTTTTGCTTGGTCAAACCAGCCGCTTCTTTATTTATTCCCCCCGTGTTGTGAGCACAGAGACGGCTCGGGGCAACTGATAGAGACAGTGAGCGAACAGCACTGGCTGCGGCAGCTACGTGACATCGTAGCAGTGGGACACAGTGTAGCCAACTGATTCATTTAATGACGAGGAAAAACACCACACAATAAACAGTGCCGCGCTCACATTTTCGCCAAAACTCTCTTCACTCTAGCCGAGGTGACTACAAACGGCGGAAATGATTCAAACCAGCCGCTTCTTTATTTATTCCCCCCGTGTTGTTGTGAGCGTGTATTTTACTACTATCTATGGCGTAAACACACAGAGACCGCTCGGCGCAACTCATAGAGACAGTGAGCGAACAAACAGTGCTGGCTGCGGCAGCTAGGTGACTATGGGACACAGTGTAACCAACTGATTAATTTATTGACGAGGAAAAACACCACACAATAAACAGAGCTGTGCTCACATTTTCACCAAAACACAAGACTCTCTTCACTCTTGCCGAGATCTACACATGGCGGAAATGATTCTTTCGACCAATCAAATGACGGCAGTGTGTAGCTCCGCCTTCTCATGCATTTTCGGCCCGCTTTCAGGCGGCCAGTACCCCTACGGAGGAGTACTGAGATCGGGAGCGGCTCAGAGCGGTTAGGTGCGCTTAAACCGTACCCTACCCAACTTTTGGCAAATGAAAAGCCAAACTACCCGGACCGAACCGCTCCGATCCGACCCGCTCTACTCGGTGGAAACGAGGCATAAGAGGTTCATAGCATGCTAGGAATGAGTCCTGTCTCCTCTACAATTTTCAACACATGACATCATAGCATTTCCCTGTGCAAACGCCGGTTAAACTTTGATGCCTGTTTGATGTTATTCAAGTGGATCCTATGCAAATGAGATTGCTCAGTGTCACATGATTGAATGTAGTTACCCAGAAGCCTTTTACATTGTAGCATTCTGTTTCTGTCCATATTATGAGTTACATTTTAATATTAATCAAGTCATGTACATTTGGAAACAACCACAGTGCAGCAAGTTCCTTAAGATAAGACTTTTACTTCAACCACTTTATGTAGGAGTTTATCTAAGGTGTGTACAAAGACGCCTAAGTACTGCTGTTCCAATCGACACTTGAAGCAGACGTCAAGTTGATGCAAGGTGTGGTGGCCAAGTGGTAAGGCGTTGGTCTCGTAAACCAAAGATCATGGGTTCAATTCCCATCCATACCTTAAAAGTTAAGTTTTAAAATGTACATGACTACTTAAATATCTCAATGAGTTTCTTTCCAACACATGAAATTGTAGCAGTTCCATTTGCAAACATACCCTGCGTTCCAAATCACATACTATTTCTTTTTACTACACTACATACTAAAGTACAGAAGAGTTTTAGGGCCACAGACAGGAGAGAGAAGAAATACAGATAAGGAATTTTTTTCTTCATTATGTTGAGAAATGTCAAGAATAAAGACGAATACTTCAAAATGCTATTGGAGGTAGTGGGGGCATTTATGTATTTTCAGCATACTACAATTGACGTGCATGTAATGGGACATCCTAAATCTTTTTCTGGCATACTAAATAATAGGGAAACATGGGGATTGGAACGCAGGGTAGGTTTGGATAGGACCAGCAAGCACACCTTGTTGTTAAGCATGAAGCAAATGGAAATGCTATGATTTCATGTGTTGTGCTTGACTCAACCAAGTCATGCACATTTGACATGTTCAAGGTATGGATGGGAATTGAACCCATGATCTTTGGTTTACGAGACCAACGCCTTACCACTTGGCCACCACACCTTGCACCTAGTAACTCCAGCTTCAATTTTCATTTGGAAAAAAATATATATTTATACATTTTTAAGGAGACAAAAAAATATATATAATAATCTATCCATGATGTGATATGTTTAAAATGTTTTTTTTTTTTTTTGTATAATTCTTTTTATTTTGTTTTTTTGCAACCAAGCAAACAAACAAACAACACCAGACAATACATCCAAACTGAAAAAGAAAAAGGACAGATGTGTATGTTGTTGATTTTTTTTTATAACAACTACTTTCTCTCCTGTGTCCCCTAGCGGCTCATTCCAGCCGTTTGTTCCGGAACTTTCCAAAGGATCTGCTCCAGTCTCTGTCTGAGGAAAACATCACGTCCAACTTCCACAGCTGGAGTCTGTCCATGCAGGTCTGTGTGTGTGTGTGTGTGTGTGTGTGTGTGTGTGTGTGTGTGTGTGTGTGTGTGTGTGTGTGTGTGTGTGTGTGTGTGTGTGTGTGTGTGTGTGTGTGTGTGTGTGTGTGTGTGTGTGTGTGTGCGTGCGTATGTCTTTTTTTGTGTGTCTGTGTCTGTCTGTCTGTCTGTCTGTCTATGGGCATGTGTGAAGATGGGTGAATGAGCACCAAACATATTGTAACACATCATATTTCTATAGATGACTTAGTAGGAAAAAAGTTCTTATTATCATGTATATGTTTTTTATTCAATGCAGCAAGGGAAATGTTGTTTTATGGCTAAAATAATAATATAAATGTATTTGCTCTGCCTTATACCAGAGTTTGTTGTTCTATGTAGAAAGATAACATTAGTATTATGTCTAAAATAATAATATAAATGTATTTTTTCTTCCTCTAAACCAACAGAACTACAGCCGGACGGCCAAGCTGAGGAGGTTCTACTGGGTTCTCTCCACTAACAATGACGGCAAGAAAGAATTCATCTCCACCATGGAAGGTACCGGACTGTTCAACTTTACGTTAATTTTTTTTTTTTTTAGATATTTTTCTTGCTTTATTGATAGTGTTTAAGAGACAGAGGGGAGTGACATGCAGAGAATGACCGCGGGCAGGAATTCAACCCGGGTCCACTGCTGGCCGAGGCCCATGGGGGGGGGGGACGCCCTACCAACTGAGCTAAGGTCGCCCTACATTACATTTAGTTTAGTTTAGATTTTAGTTAGAACATGTGAAAGCAGATATAAAACTAAAAAATAGTTAATATAATTTTCTTATTTGTGAAATTGATAAACAAAAGAAAGTAAATTTACCCAAAAAATTGATAAAAATATTGAACATTGAACATGAAGGTACGGTTCAACATTATGTTTAGTTTAGTTTAGATATTAGTTAGAATATGTTGTATGTGAAAGCAGATATAAAACTAAAAAATAGTAACATGTGTGAAAACAGAAAAATTGTAAAATAAAAAAAGAACATTTAGTTTTTTGTGAAATAGATTAACGAAACAAAGTAAATCAACCAAAACACAGAAAAAAATATTCAACAAATTTCATGCAACATTAATTGATTCAGTTTTTTGCACTAGACAAAAAGGCAGTTTATAATACATATGCATCTACTGTGAAATAAGTATTTCCAGCATTTCTGGTTGTTTCCACTAGATGGCACCACAACCCACTGATTAAGCCAGTAGAGCTCTTACCCAACAAAGACAATAAATTCTTCCCCTACTATTTTATTTTAATTTTATTGGTTTATTTCAGGGACATTGCACACTAATCAACATTCAAAATGTAAGTGAGCCAGAGTTAGCCTAAGAGGCTAGTTTTCATCTGCTGTCCCCTGCCAGATATGTAAAAGGCAACCTAAAATTACAGAAATAAAATGCATGTATAAGCAATGATTAAAAAACAACATAGTCAACTCAGAAAATAAATAAGCAGACAATAAAACACAGCGTACTATACTTTCTTTTTGTGTTTGTCTTTGTGTGTCCCCCTAGCTGTCAGTTACCCGTTCTACGCGGTCCAGTGGCACCCAGAGAAGAGTCCCTACGAGTGGGTCGATAAGCCCGGCATGGTCCACTCCACCTCCGCTATCACAGCCAGCTTCTACACAGCCAGATTCTTTGTGTCTGAAGGTAACTGTCTGTCTATATGTCTGTCTGTCTGTATGTCTGTCTGTCTGTCTGTCTGTCTGTCTGTCTATCTATCTATCTATCTATCTATCTATCTATCTATCTATCTATCTATCTATCTATCTATCTATCTATCTATCTATCTATCTATCTATCTATCTATCTATCTATCTATCTATCTATCTATCTATCTATCTATCTATCTATCTATCTATCTATCTATCTATCTATCTATCTATCTATCTATCTATCTATCTATCTATTTATCTGTCTATCTGTCTATCTGTCTATCTGTCTATCTGTCTGTCTGTCTATCTTTTTATCTATCTATCTATATTTGTTGAAAAGTGTAGGCTGTGAACGAACAAAGATCTGATTTATTTAGCTCATACCCCTTGATGCAAAATATGAAGCATAAATAATCACTAATAGGTTCAAAGTTCAAGGTGTTTTTATTGTATTTCTTTGGGTGTACTTGCAAACAATATAAAAAACACAACATAACGTTTATCCCATCCTGCAAAACAAACAGAAAACCTTAGACATATTTCATATCTCATTTTTCATTTCATTTAACCTTTATTTATACTCGAGAGATCAATTGAAGGGTCTGTGTGTGTATGTGTGAGACCCTCATTTGCAATGATGTTGAGTCAAACAAATGCAAAGCAAAAACAACACATACACAATATACAATGCAAATACATTAAATACACAACAAGCTGGTAAAGAGAAAAAAAAACAATTGAAACATTTAGATTAAACAACTCTTGTATACTGTACAATATTAAAAAATATTTAATTTTTATAATAGTCTAATCTAATCTACACTATCTCACCCCCCCCCCCTCTCTCTCTCTCCCCATTTCAACTCTGTACTGTCTAATAAAGCTTGAAAATGCCCAAAAATAATCTCTCATTAATAGTATAATATGATCTACATATACATTCTCATTCTCACCTCTTCTCTCTGCTCCAGCCATGAAGAGCGGCCATCGTTTCTCCAGCTCGTCAGAGGAAGAGAGAGCGCTCATCTACAACTTCTCTCCTGTCTTCACCGGCTTAGACGCAGCATTCACACAGAGATACTACTTTGATTGATCTACAGTACTGTGTGTGTGCGTGTGTGTGTGCGTGTGCATGTGCGTGTGCGTGTGCGTGTGCGTGTGCGTGTGTGTGTGTGTGTCTGTGTGTGTGTGTGTGTGTGTGTGTGTGTGTGTGTGTGTGTGTGTGTGTGTGTGTCTATACATACTATATATATACAGCTCTGGAAAAAAATTAAGAGACCAGTCTGGATTTTTTCTTAAATCTTCATCTCTACATTACTTAATGGAATGGCTCTTAAATGACAATATTTTTGGGGGGAATTTGGTGGAAATGTTGTCAGTAGTTTATATTATAAAACCAAAATGTTCATTCTTAAGTTAAGTTAAGTTAAGTTATCTTTATTTGTCAGTTGTACACGAGGCACATTGAAATTTGTCTTTTCGCATATCCCCTCTCAAGTTACCACACTTCGGAGGGGGTCAGAGCGCAGGGTCAGCCGCAGTACAGCGCCCCTGTACCCATTCTACTCAAACATATGCCTATAAATAGTAAAACGAGAGACACTGAACATTTGGAGTGGTCTCTTGTTTTTTTCCGGAGCTGTATATATGGAATGGTTGTGTTTTTTAAATGAATGTGTGAACTGCTGGATACTTGAACTTGATGAATAAAGTGTCCATCTGTCTGTCTATCTGTCTATCTATCTATCTATCTATCTATCTTTCTATCTATCTATCTATCTATCTATCTATCTATCTATCTATCTATCTATCTATCTATCGTACTGAGGACTGAAACAAGAGCTCAATCAAATCAGAATGTGTCAAATAATCGTGACCCAAAGTCTAAAACAAAAAAAAGTTCTTATTCACATGATTGTATCTGTGTGTGTCTGTGTGGCCATTTGTAATGTATGGGCTTGTTTTGGGTCGTTTATTAGCTTCTTCTTTTCCCCTCTCTTTAATTTGCCTCTGATTGAGTGAGCAGGTGTGTTGCTCAATCAATCAATCAATTTTTTGCCAAGCTGCTGACCTGTTTTTGACCGGTAAAGTTTAGTTGATACCTTTGCTTTTTTTGAGAATTAAACACGTACCCTGCGTTCCAATCCCCATACTTCCCTACTATTTATTTAGTATGCCAGAAAAAGATTTAGGATGTCCCCCAATACATGCACGTCAATTGTAGTATGCTGGAAATACATAAATGCCCCCACTAACTCCAATATCATTTTGGAGTATTTGTCTTTATTCTTGACATTTCTCGACATAATGAAAAAAAAATCTTCCTTATCTGATTTTTTTTCTCTCTCCTGTGGCCCTAAAACTCTTCTGTACTTTAGTATGTAGTGTAGTAAAAAGAAAGATTATGTGATTTGGAACGCAGGGTTGGTTTGTTCTTTTCCCCTCTCTTTAATTTGCCTCTGATTGAGTGAACAGGTGTGTTGCTCACTCAATCACACACAGGTGTTTTAATCTGTGGGCAGCAGTTTTGCCAAGCTGCTGTACTATCTAATAAAGCTTGAAAATGCCCAAAAAATATGTTGAAATATTTCTGGATTTTTCTCCATCAGCTACCATTCCGACTATAGTTTACCCAACTGATAAGGATTATTTTGAAACAGTTTTATCAGATATAACACATTTTTTTTTTTTACGTTTACCCATTTTACATTCCTTTGCTGCAAGAGAAAGCAGTAAGAACACACATTCCTGTACAGCCAAAGTAAAAATAAATAAATAAATGAAATAAATAATTTGGTTTGTGTGTGTGTGTGTGTGTGTGTGTGTGTGTGTGCGCGTGTGTGTGTGTGTGTGTGTGTGTGTGTGTGTGTGTGTGTGTGTGTGTGTGTGTGAATACACACCTAGCAAAATGAGTCCCTCAAACAAATTACTTATCCCAATCCTACATACATTTGAAAAGTTATACATTATACTTAGTTCAACACAGTGGCTTTGGATATTTGCATTGATTGCATTGCGTTGAATATGAGAGAGGAAAACAGTTCAAGACATATGGGGCAACCGTGGCTCAGGTGGTTAAGCGGGTTGGCCAATGATCCAAGGGTTGGCGGTTCGATCCCCGCTCTGCCACTAGTGTCATGGTTGTTGTGTCCTTGGGCAAGACACTTCACCCACCTTGCCTCGTGTGAATGAGTATGACTGCTGTATGTTTGAGGTGGTGGTCTGAGGGGCCGTAGGCGCTGAATGGCAGCCTCGCTTCCGTCAGTCTGCCCCAGGGCTACTATGGTAGTTTACCACCACCGGTATGACTGTGTGTGAATGAATGGAACCTGTAACCCTGTACAGAGAATTAAAAGCGCTATATAAATCCAATCCATTATTATTATTATGAAAAGATGTGATCAATGAATACGTTTTGTGTGCAAAGCAAATGAAAAGTATCATTAATTAAAGTGACACCATGTCCCAAACCCTTTTTTGAAATAAAATAAAAAGTTCAACAAGTTTCCACAAGATGGCGCCATGATACCACAGAATGAATGCTGGTTGAAATAAAGCCATAACAGTGAAGAGACAGCTGTTACAGGTTTTTTTCCGATTGCTCACTGTAATATAGATAGATAGATAGATAGATAGATAGATAGATAGATAGATAGATAGATAGATAGATAGATAGATAGATAGATAGATAGATAGATAGATAGATAGATAGATAGATAGATAGACAGACAGACAGACATACCTATCTTAACTATAATGTTACCTGCAGAAAAAAACAACTCACATAGAGTTTTCAGTTTTTCCACAAGTCAAATAATCTTGTCATATTTTCAAAATGTCGTAATCACACATCTTACACTTTCATTTTCTTCCTACAAAATGTCATCTACAAACGATCTGCGCTGGTTTGACATTATATTGATGTCTAGATATAGTGCAGCATTTACCCATCCGGTGGTGTAGTGGATAGAGCGTGTACCATATTGGCTCTGGCCTTCGTTGCAGTGGTCGCAGGTTCAAATCCGACCCGTTGACCTTTACTGCAGGTCATCTTCCCTCTCTCTCTCTCTCTCTGTCTGTCTTCCCATTTCAACTCTGTACTGTCTAATAAAGCTTGAAAATGCCCATAAAATAAATAAAAATACACTGTATGCCTATCTTCAAACAGCAGTATGTGAGAGACTGGTTTACTCCAATGTGCTGATAAGGATTTTTTTTTTTTTATAGACATGGACAGCGGACAGAATATCTTAAAAACAAACTTTTCTTCTTTGGACTGTTTCATGAATTATACATGACAGCTTTACCCAGTGATCCTTAGATACAGTGTGTGTGGTGTGTGTGTGTGTGTGTGTGTGTGTGTGTGTGTGTGTGTGTGTGTGTGTGTGTGTGTGTGTGTGTGTCTGTGATAACTTGCTATTCAAATATGTGACTGCAGATATATCTATTGAGTGAAAAATACTTTTTATGTCCAGATCGACTCTCAGACTCAAGACACCCACACCCACACAGACAGACACACACACACACACACATAAACACACACACACACACACACACACACACACACACACACACACACACACACACACACACACACACACACACACACACACACACACACACACACACACACACACACACACACACGTCGGATCATTTTCTTTTATCTGATGTGCTGTAGCTTCAAGGATCTTCAGAGAAAGAAGGCGAGTTTCTTTGCAAGATGTCTCGAGAAAATAAGAGAGAAGAGAGAGACAGACAAGGAGAACAGATTTCAGAATGGTCACAAAATAGACAGACGAAAACAACAGGTGATAGGGAGACGATGAAGCAAAATATGAAGTAACAAAAATTAGTGAAAATATAAAGGTAAATTCGTGTGAATGTCGATAGTTAGCTGCTGCTATCGGTGTATGAATGTGTGTGTGAATGGTAACGTGGGAAAGGAAAACAGGTCTCCCTTGTAAAAGAGTCTTCGGTCTCAATGGGATTTACCTGTATAAATAAAGGTTAAAAAAAAAAAAAAAAGGTAAAAGGTAAGTTAGGAAGGCTGAAGAAAATAATGAATGGGGGAGAGAATAAAGCTGGACATTCAACTGTACAACTTTGGAATCAATTTGACCAGAATTCTGAGGCTTATGACTGATTTCTGAGTCAAACCGAATCACATACAGTGTGATTCTCGTTTGCTGTTACATGTAATTCATGATCATTGGAGGAAAAATTTGACTGTTTCAGAAATATTTTACAATTCTCATAGCTACTTTAGATTTTGTTAAACGTATGATATTTACATTTGCATTCTGACAATCTAGACATTTTTCTTAACTAAAATATGTTCCCCTAGTTGAGGTCAAATTGTCATGGTTGAATCACCACAGTGCATTAAGTTCCTCAAGATAAGACTTTAACCTTGCGATTACCTTTTCAGATATCAAAGGCAAACCTCTACTTTTGATGACATGGGGATATTGAGCATTGGACACTGTTGGTGGTGTGTGCTTAACAGAACAATGTATTCACTTGATTATGAACCTCTTAAACATCAAGGTATTCAAGGTATGGATGGGAATTGAACCCATGATCTTTGGTTTACGAGACCAACGCCTTACCACTTGGCCACCACACCCTGTTCCTACAGCAACAATGACATTATGCTATAAAATATTTAAAAAAATACATAAAAAATTGTCTTATAAGAAGCAACACTTCAGAGTTTACCTTAAAATATTTGAACACTCTCTGCTTCTCTTCGACTCTTGGGGCATTCTGTTCATAACACCAAAACTTAAATCTTTTCACCAAAATGTTTCTGTCTTTCTCTCTGGAACAAGACAAAGTAACCTGTCGATCCATTGGGAAAATATTCCCGGAAGTAAGTACTCATCCGGGCATTTCTCGCCTACACAAACTTGCATACACAACCACAACACACCAAATTGACATCGAAATTAGTATGAGTAGGACGTTATAGGGCTTTTAGTATGAGTAGGACATTAGCATGAGTAGGACGTTAGTAGGGCTTTTCAAACACAGCCCAAAACTTAAATCTTTTTCACCAAAACCTTTCTGTCTTTCTCTGTGGAACAACACAGTCTTGTGAGGGATGAATGAGGCTTTGACAGTCGCCTCACGCTGAAGAATGCAACTGTCAGATAATAACAAAGACAGAATACAGAAATACAAAATGGCTGCGTTTATATAGCACTATCCAAAGCACTTTACAGGGTGTTTGAAGCCCATTCAACTAGTAAATGCACAATCTCACCCCATATGGAAGCAAGCTACCCCTGTGTGTGTGTCTCTTTCTGTGTGTGTGTGTGTGTGTGTGTGTGTGTGAGAGAGAGAGGTGCCATTGTGTCTGCCTGAGGACACTTTGACAATTGTACTGAAGGGAATCAAACTGTAGACGATCAACTCTACAATAACACACAGTTGGGCTGCTCTTTTTACTCAAGAAATGCCATGATTGATTTCACATGTAGCGCTGATTCTTATCTTCAAATATTGCAGTTTTCTTGGAAGGTGACATGAGATGAATGCTTAAGATATTAACCTCTTTAAATGAAGGGTTTAGGTGATTAAGGTATGGATGGGAATTGAACCCATGATCTTTGGTTTACGAGACCAACGCCTTACCACTTGGCCACCACACCTTGAATCGATGGATATCAGCTCTGGTTTTTCGTTTAGAAATTCGCTAAACGAACGGGGCTTAATACGTCACCTTGTTCATTGCTCTGATTGGTCGTAGTGTTATCCAATTGCGTGCAGTGGTATTTGAAATGCACATGTAGGAACCGCCCCTTGAGTTGGAAAGGTATATTGATCGTGGCTAGACCCTCTATCGTTCTAGATATGGGTCTGGATCTCCGAGCAAGGAGATAGCGGGTACAAGCAGCCAAAAAGGGTTTTCTCTGTAGGGTGGTTTGTGAGGTATAGGTGGGTTAACCTTTAACCCCAAGCGGTTCTACAAGTCAGAATGAGAAACTTCTTAAGGTATGGATGGGAATCAAACCCATGATCTTTGGTTTACGAGACCAACGCCTTACCACTTGGCCACCACACCTTACTTCTTCACATATACTATTCAATTCTCGATTGGAACACCAGTATTAAGGGTCAAGAGCAATAGCGTGGGTGTATTATAAACATATAGGGCCTATTTAGCCCAAGTTTTCGCAGGAGGGTGGCTAGCATTTCGAGATAGAAGCTCATTAATTTGTCAGAGGAGATGTTAACCAAGTTATGAATGTCTTGGCTGTTTAAGGTATGGATGGGAATTGAACCCATGATCTTTGGTTTACGAGACCAACGCCTTACCACTTGGCCACCACACCGTGCATCTTTCTTTTTCAGCTCTGTTTTTTCGTTTGGAATTTATAACCATATAAACATATAGATTCACCAACAAGATCGTGGGTACAAACAGCCAAAATGGGTTTTCTCAGGAAGGTGGCTGGTGTCTCCCTTAGAGACAGTCCCTGTGTTCCAAATCACATACTTTTTCCTTTTACTACACTACATACTAAAGTACAGAAGAGTTTTGGGGCCACAGGAGAGAGAAACAAATCGTACGAGGAAGATTTTTTTTTCATTATGTCGAGAAATGTCAAGACTAAAGACGAATACTCCAAAATGCTACTAGAGTTTGTGGGGTATTTATGTATTTGCAGCATACTACGATTGACCTGCATGTATTGGGACATCCTAAATCTTTTTCTGGCATACTAAATAGTAGGGAAGTATGGGGATTGGAACTCGGGGAGGGTGAGGAGCTCAGTCATCTGTGAGGACCCTGGGCAGAGTAGAGGTGGGTTAATCTTCAACCCAAAGAGGGTTTACAAGTCAGGATGAGAAACTTCTTAAATGTTTGAGGTATGGATGGGAATTGAACCCATGATCTTTGGTTTACGAGACCAACGCCTTACCACTTGGCCACCACACCTTGTATCTGATCATATATTCTTCATGTTTCGATTGTAACAGCAGTATTTGGGGTCTTAGGTGATCCACTAGCAGATTGTGCATTATAACCATATATAACTATTTCTGGATTCAAGGTACGGTTTAAGGAAGGAGACAAAGGCATCATCTTCAATTCTCGTTTGAAACAGTGGTACTTGTTGATTTGCGTGATCCAGTGTATCAGCATGGGTAGATTATAACCATAACGAGCTGGATTTAAGGTGAGAGGTTTTCAAAATAAAGCAGAGCCAGGAGAAGTTAGAGAGCAGCTTAAGACCATGACATAGGAGATGGTCAAACTTTGATTCCACTTAAACAGGTATGAACTAGGCTAATTCATCAGAAAGAATCAGGGTTCTCAGACTCGGAAACTGAACAAGATCTTGAACCAATACTGTACAAGGTGTTGAAGGTATGGATGGGAATCGAACCCATGATCTTTGGTTTACGAGACCAACGCCTTACCACTTGGCCACCACACTGTGTATCTATTGATTTCAGCTCTGTTATTTTTCATTTGGAATTTATAACCATATTATGTCGAGAAATGTCAAGACTAAAAACGAATACTCCAAAATGCTACTGGAATTTGTGGGGCATTTATGTATTTGCAGCATACTACAATTGACGTGCATGACATCCTAAATCTTTTTCTGGCATACTAAATAGTAGGGAAGTATGGGGATTGGAACTCAGGGAGGGTGAGACGCTCTGTCATTCAACCCAAAGAGAGTTTACAAGTCAGCATGAGAAACGTCTTGAATGTTTGAGGTATGGATGGGAATTGAACCCATGATCTTTGGTTTACGAGACCAACGCCTTACCACTTGGCCACCACACCTTGCTTCTTCACATATAATCTTACATTTTCGATTGGAACACCAGTATTAAGGGTCAAGAGTAATAGCTTGGGTGCATTATAAACATTTAGGGCCAGTTTCACAGACATGGATTTAGCCTAGTCCTGGACTAAATGGAATTTTTAATGGAGATTGTCCATTGAAAGTACAATTTAGTCCAGAACTAGTCTTAATCCATTTGTGTGAAACCGCCCCCTAGAGTTATAGCAATGATATTGTGGGAACAAGCGGCCAAAAAGGGTTTTCTCATGAAGGCATCTCCCTTAGAAGCTCAGTCATTTGTGAGTGAAACCCTAACCTGTTAATGTCTTGGCTGTTCAAGGTATGGATGGGAATTGAACCCATGATCTTTGGTTTACGAGACCAACGCCTTACCACTTGGCCACCACACCTTGCATTAGTTCATATATTCTTCATTTTCCGATTGTAACAGCAGTATTTGGGGTCATTCACAGTATAATATTGTGTGCATTATAACAATATAGAGATATTTCTGTATTCAAGGTACGGTTTAAGGAAGGAGACGAAGGCAGCAACAATGTCCAGGCAGCAGAAAAGAGAAACTAAATGTTTGGTGGAGATTTGGACATCAACCAACTTCCAGGAGAAGTTCGAGATTAGCACAGAACCATGACATAGGGGGGGACAAACTTTGGTTCCACTTAAACTGGTATGAACTCTGAATGAATGGCTGGTTCATCAGAAGGTAACAGGTTCTCAGACTCAGAAACTGAACCGGATCCAGAGTGTATTAGGTGTTGAGGTATGGATGGGAATTGAACCCATGATCTTTGGTTTACAAGACCAATGCCTTACCACTTGGCCACCACACCTTGCATCTTCACATATGACCTTCAATCTTCGTTTGGAACAGCAGTATTAAGGCTCAAGAGGTCAGGTCAGCCGGCGAGAGCAGCTCGCGTGGAGTCAGAGACCGAGTCAGCTGCCCAGGCCACGCCTTTTAAACTCCGCAGGAGCACCTGCCCCCCTAATCAGGACACCTGGGAGAGAGAGAGCGAGAGTGAAGGAGGGAACAGGACAAGAGAAAAAAAGGCGGGAGCCGTAACTAACCCAAAGAGGGTTTACAAGTCAGGATGAGAAACTTCTTACATGTTTGAGGTATGGATGGGAATTGAACCCATGATCTTTGGTTTAAGAGACCAACACCTTACCACTTGGCCACCACACCTTGCTTCTGCACATATAATCTTACATTTTCGATTGGAACACCAGTATTAAGGGTCAAGAGTAATAGCTTGAGTGCATTATACACATTTAGGACCAGTTTCACAGACATGGATTTAGCCTACTCCTGGACTAAACATAATTTTTAATGGAGATTGTCGAGATATTTACGAGACCAACGCCTTACCACTTGGCCACCACACCTTGAATCAGATCATATAATCTTCACTTCTTGTTTGAAAGAGCAGTATTTGGGGTCTTGGGTGATTGACTATCAATGTGCATTATAACCATATAGAGATAGTTCTGGATTCAAGGTTCGGTTTAAGGAAGGAGACAAAGGCAGCAACAATGTCCAGGCAGCAGAAAAGATAAACTGTCAGTGTCCTGCTGAGGAAACTAAATGTTTGGTGGATATTTGGACATCAACCGACTTCCAGGAGAAGTTAGAGAGCAGCACAAAACCAAGACATAGGAAGGGTCAAACTTTGGTTCCACTTAAACTGGTATGAACTCTGGCTGGTTCATCAGAAAGCACCAGGTTGTCAGACTCCGAAACAGAACAAGATCCAGAACTTAGAGTGCATTAGGTGTTGAGGTATGGATGGGAATTGAACCCATGATCTTTGGTTTACGAGACCAACGCCTTACCACTTGGCCACCACACCTGGTATCGGATCATATAATCTTCAACTCTTGTTTGTAACAGCTGTATTTGGGGTCTTGGGTGATACACTATCAGATTGTGCATTATAACCATATAGAGATATTTCTGGATTCAAGGTTCGGTTTAAGGAAGGAGACAAAGGCATCATCTTCAATTCTCGTTTGAAATAGTCGTACTTGTTGATTTGCGTGATCCAGTGTATCAGCTTGGGTAGATTATAACCATAAAGAGCTGGATTTAAGGTTAGAGGTTTTCAAAATAAAGCAGAGCCAGGAGAAGTTAGAGAGGAGCTTAAGCCCATGATGTTTTGGTTTACGAGACCAACACCTTACCACTTGGCCACCACACCTTGCATCAGCTCATAATGTTTGGTTGAGATGTGGGCATCAACCGACTCCCAGGAGAAATTAGAGATCAGCAAAGAGAAACTGTCAGTGTCCTGCTGAGGAAACTAAATGTTTGGTGGAGACCATGACATAGGAGGGGTCAAACTTTGGTTCCACTTAAATGGGAATGAACTCAGGCTGGTTCATCAGAAAGAACCAGGGTTCTCAGACTCAGAAACTGAACCAGATCTAGAACCTAGAGTGTATTAGGTGTTGAAGGTATGGATGGGAATTGAACCCATGATCTTTGGTTTACGAGACCAACGCCTTACCACTTGGCCACCACACCGTGTATAGTATCTATTAATTTCAGCTTCAGTTTTTGGTTGGAACACCAGTAATGGGGACTAAGATCTAGAGTATCAGCGTGGGTTCATTATAACCATATAAAGCGACTAAAAGGGATTCACTGTCAAGCAAACTAAATCATTGGTGGAGATTTAAGCATCAATCGACTTCCAGGAGAAGTTACAAAGCAGCAAGTCAGGATTCCATTGACTGTTTGTGTTGGGTTGAATCTGATCAAAGTTGCAGTTGTCCTGGAGGTTGACATGAGATGAATTTGTAAGATATTAACCTCTTTAAATGAAGGCTTTAGGTGTTCAAGGTATGGATGGGAATTGAACCCATGATCTTTGGTTTACAAGACCAACGCCTTACCACTTGGCCACCACACCTTGCTTCTTCACATATAATCTTAAATGTCCGATTGGAACACCAGTATTAAGGGTCAAGAGTAATAGCTTGGGTGCATTATAAACATTTAGGGCCAGTTTCACAGACATGGATTTAGCCTAGTCCTGGACTAAACAGAATTTTGAATGAAGATTGTCCATTGAAAGTACAATTTAGTCCAGAACTAGGCTCAATCCATGTCTGTGAAACCACCCCATAGAGTTATAGCAATGATGTTGTGGGAACAAGCGGCCAAAAAGGGTTTTCTCATGAAGGCATCTCCCTTAGAGAGGGTGGGAAGCTCAGTAATTTGTGACTAGAGGTGGGTGGAACCCTAACCGGTTAATGTCTTGGCTGTTTAAGGTATGGATGGGAATTGAACCCATGATCTTTGGTTTACGAGACCAACGCCTTACCACTTGGCCACCACACCTTGTATTAGTTCATATATTCTTAATTTTCCGATTGTAACAGCTGTATTTGGGGTCATGGGTGATTCACAGTATCATATTTTGTGCATTGTAACCATATAGAGATAGTTCTGTATTCAAGGTACGGTTTAAGGAAGGAGACGAAGGCAGCAACAAAGTCCAGGCAGCAGGAAAGAGAAACTGTCATTTTCCTGCTGAGGAAACTAAACGTTTGGTGGAGATTTGGGCATCAACAAACTTCCAGGAGAAGTTAGAGAGCAGCACAAAACCATGACATAGGAGGGGACAAACTTTGGTTCCACTTAAACTGGTATGAATACAGACTGGGAAACTGAACCAGATCCAGAACCTAGAGTGTATTGGGTGCTGAGGTATGGATGGGAATTGAACCCATGATCTTTGGTTTACGAGACCAACACCTTACCACTTGGCCACCACACCTTGCATCTTCACATATAACCTTCAATTTTCCTTTGCAACACCAGTGTTAAGGGTCAACAGTAATAGCTTGGGTGCATTATAACCATACAGAGTTATATCAATGATGATGTGAGTTCAAGCGGTACAAGGGTTTTCTCAGGAGGGTGGCTGGCATCTCCCTTAGAGAGATAGTTATAAGCTAATTTATTTGTGAGTAGAGGTGGGTGAAACTCTAACCGGTTGTACAAGGATTTCATGAATGTCTTGGCTCTTTGAGGTATTGATAGGAATTGAACCCATGATCTTTGGTTTACGAGACCAACGCCTTACCACTTGGCCACCACACCGTGTATCGATTATTTTCAGCTCTGGTTTTTCATTTGGAATTTATAACCATATAACCATATAGATTCACCAACAAGATAGTGCGTACAAGCAGCCAAAATGGGTTTCTCAGGATGGTGGCTGGTGTGTCCCAGATCACTTTACCACTTGGCCACCACACCTTGCATTTAGACATTCCATCTTGAACGGTGGTTTGTACAAGGATCTCATGAATATTTTGGATGTTTAAGGTATGGATGGGAATTGAACCCATGATCTTTGGTTTACGAGACCAACATCTGTATCTGTATATTATATACATACTGTATCAGCTTTGGTGCATTATAATCATATAGAACTATTTCTGTATTCAAGGTACAGTTTAAGGAAGGAGACGAAGGCAGCAACAATGTCCAGGCAGCAGAAAAGAGAAACTGTCTGTGTCCTGCTGAGGAAACTACATGTTTGGTAGAGATTTGGACATCAACTTCCAGGAGAAGTAAGAGTGTAGCACAAGACCATGATATAGGAGGGGACAAACTTTGGTTCCACTTAAAGGCCTACTTCACCGGTTTGAATATGAAGGTGTATTGAATTCTGAGATCCTATGTAGTATAAATGTGCAAAAAAAATTAGAATCGGTTCATCCTACCCTGAGAAAAGGCAGAAAGAGTGTTTTTTTTAACCCATGATCTTTGGTTTACAAGACCAACGCCTTACCACTTGGCCACCACACCGTGTATTGATTATTTTCAGCTCTGGTTTTTCATTTGGAATTTATAACCATATAACCATAGAGATTCACCAAGAAGAATATGTGTACAAGCAGCGGACGAAGATCACATCAGAACAGAACCAGAAGTGTTTCAGTATGAAAGCAGCAACAGTAGGATTCCATTGATTGTATTTGTTGAAACTTATCAAAGTTGCAGTTGTTCTTCGGAGAGACATGAATTTGTAAGATGTTAACCAAGTCATGAATGTCTCAGCTGTTTAAGGTATGGATGGGAATTGAACCCATGATCTTTGGTTTACGAGACCAACGCCTTACCCCTTGGCCACCACACCTTGCTTCAATTGATATCATTTTCAATTTTTGTTTTAAACGGGAGTTTTTGGGGTCTTGGGTGATCCACAGTATCAGATTGTGTGCATAATAATAACCATACAGATTTACATCAACAAACATATAGAACTATTTCTGTATTCAAGGTACGGTTTAAGGAAGGAGACGAAGGCAGCAACAATGTTCAGGCAGCAGGAAAGAGAAACTGTCAGTGTCCTGCTGAGGAAACTAAATGTTTGGTGGGGATTCGGGCATCAGCTGAACCCATGATCTTACCACTTGGTCACCACACGTTGTATTAGTTCATATATTCTTCATTTTTCGATTGTAACAGCTGTATTTGGGGTCTTAGGTGATCCACTATCAGATTTGGTGCATTATAACAATATAGAGATATTTCTGTATTCAAGGTACGGTTAAAGGAAGGAGAGGAAGGCAGCAACAATGTCCAGGCAGCAGGAAAGAGAAACTGTCAGTGTCCTGCTGAGGAAACTTTGGTTCCACTTAAACTGGTATGAACACAGGCTGGTTCTCAGACTTGTAAACTGATCCAGATCCAAAATCATATTAGGTGTTGAGGTATGGATGGGAATTGAACCCATGATCTTTGGTTTACGAGACCAACGCCTTACCACTTGGCCACCACACCTTACGTCTTCACATGAAGTCCTACATTTTCGTTTGGAACACCAGTATATAGGGTCAAGAGTGATATCGCGGGTGCATTATAACCATATAGAGTTATATCAATGATGTTGTGGGTACAAGCGGACAAAAATGGTTTTCTCAGAAAGGTGGCTGGCATCTCCTTTAGCATTTGTGGTGAGAAGCTAAGTCATTTATGAGTAGAGGTTGGTGAAACCCTAACCGGATATACAAGGACATCATGAATGTCTTGGCTGTTCAGGGAGAGGGTGGGAATTGAACCCATGATCTTACCACTTGGCCACCACAACTTGCATCAGTCCAAATAATCTGCATCTTCAATTTTGCAGTACTAACCAATTGCGTGCAGTGGTATTTGAATTGCACGTGTAGGTGCCGCCCCTTGAGTTGGGAAGGTCTATTGATCGTGGCCAGACCCTCTTTCATTCTGGATACGGGTCTGAATTTCCGAGCTACGAGATAGCAGGCACAAGCAGCCAAAATGGGTTTTCTCAGGAGGGTAGATGGCATTTCGAGATACGGTGAGAAGCTCAATCATTTGTCAGGAACTTGGGCAGGGAAGAGGTGGGTTAACCAAGTTTTGAATGTCTTGACTGTTTAAAGTATGGATGGGAATTGAACCCATGATCTTTGGTTTACGAGACCAACGCCTTACCACTTGGCCACCACACCTTGCATCCATAAATAGAGTCTTCATTTTTCATTTGGAACAGCAGTATTTGGGGTGCACGGTATCATATGTGCATTATAACCATTTCACATGCTGCGCTGATTCTTATGTTACTTGCAGTTGTCCTGGAGGTTGACATAAGATTAATTCATAAGGTATTAACCTCTTTAATGAAGGTTTTAGGTGATTAAGGTATGGATGGGAATTGAACCCATGATCTTTGGTTTACGAGACCAACGCCTTACCACTTGGCCACCACACCTTGTGATACAGCATATCTTCTTCTTCTTTAATTCTCATCTAGGAAAGCAATAGTTTTAGTTTTAAGTGATCTGATATTGTGCATTAGAAACAGTGCACTAGATAGATAGATATAGAGCTGGATGGATAGACTGGCAGACAGACAGATAGACATATACATACAGACAGACAGATAGACATATACATACAGACAGACAGATAGACGGATAGATAGATAGATAGATAGATAGATAGATAGATAGATAGATAGATAGATAGATAGATAGATAATAGATAGATAGATAGATAGATAGATAGATACACAGACAGTAAGACAGACAGACAGACAGACAGACAGATAAACAGACAGACAGACAGACACACAGTGTAATGGCAGTCTCATTACTAGCCTCTTGACCTAATATCAGGCTGTACTGACCTGGGAGTGGATCTGTAAACTCAAACGACCAGTGTCATTGTCTGATTAATCCCAGATGCAATTACACGATTTAATTTGCTAAATGTAATAATGTGGACTAGACACAGACACACACACACACACACACACACACACACACACGCACGCACGCACGCACGCACACACACGACACACACACACACACACACACACACACACACACACACACACACACACACACACACAACACACACACACACACACACACACACACACACACACACACACACACACTTCATTCAAAACATATTTGAAATGATTAATAATTCTGTTCTGTGTACTTTGTGTCTGACCTTAAGCGGCGTATTACGATGTTCTTTACAAGGCAATAAATATTGAATTAAACGGAAATGAATTTTGCAAAAAACCTAATGTGTGTGTGTGTGTGTCTGTGTGTGTGTGTTTGTGTGTGTGTGTGCGTGTATGCTTGCTTCTGTGTGTGTGTGTGTGTGTGTTTCTGTGTGTGTGTATGCTTCCCCTGTGTGAGTGTGTACGTGTGTGTGCAAGCGTGCGTGTGCGTATATGTGTGTGTGTGTGTCAGTGTTTTTTTTCTGTGTGTGTGTGTTTCTGTGTGTGTGCCTGATGTCTTCCATCTCAATTTGAGTGTGAGTGCTGCGTCCCTCCCTAGCGGCCTCATATCGCATCTATTAAACATGCTTTCCACACAAATGTAATACTGCGACATTTGATAAACGGTTCTGTGTGTTTTTAATTAAATAGCTAATCAAATAATGGGACCAAAACCAGCTTCCATACTTTGTTCCTGGAAACCCATTCATTACATGATCCACACACACACACACACACACACACAAACACACACACACACACACGACAGACAGACAGACAGACAGACAGACACACACACACACACACACACACACACACACACACTCGTTCACACACAAGCTGAGTAATTCCTATCATCATGGCCGTCATCTTCCTGGCAGCAACATTCATCTTCACAACTCATTAACCAACAGACAAGGATGTCAGGATCATCCCAATGCACCACACACACACACACACACACACACACACACACACACACACACACACACACACACACACACACACACACACACACACACACACACACACACACACACACACCAACAATACACGCCCTGATTTATGTGTGTCATAAAATTAAAACAAACACACACTTCTCTGCTCGAGTGGACAATCACACCCACCCACACACACACTCACACACACACACACACACACAACACACACACACACACACACACACACACACACACACACACCACACACACACACACACACACACACACACATACACACACACACACCTGCAGCGTATGAAGCATTGATGATCCATAACATTGCATTCAGACACCCTATCATTAACCATGCAACGTATAATCACTGTAAGTTAGCCTGTATCAACATTGTTATACATCATGGTGTCTGCGCCTTGGAATTATAGCACACCACACACACACACGAACACAGAAACACACACACACGAACACAGAAACACACACACACACACACACACACACACACACACACACACACACACACACACACACACCGAACACAGAAACACACACACACACACACACACACACACACACAACACTCACGAGTGATAGAAATTCATATTCACGAGTTCGATTTTTAGCTGTGGGAAGGATTTTTTTTTACACTGCCTGTAACCCCCTTCTTCTGACAGAAAAATATCAGAGAAGCCTTTCCCTCACCCCAGAACTGACAGTGTGTGTGTGTGTGTGTGTGTGTGTGTGCGTGTGTGTGCGTGTGTGTGTGTGTGCATCTGTGTGAGAGCATGTGTGTGTGTGTGTGTGTGCGCGTTCGTTCATTCTTGTGTGCGTGTGTGTGTGTGTGTGTGTGTGTATGCGTGTGTGTGTGTGTGTGTGTGTGTGTGCGCGTTCGTTCGTTCTTGTGTGCGTGTGTGTGTGTGTGTGTGAGAGCATGTCAGCTGTCAGCCTATACTAACTTTGAAGCCTCAGTATTCTCAGCTTGATTCTCTTCTGCTCCCCCGTGCTGTTTTCAAAAGACATGACCACATTGTTATCTTAGATCTATTTTTCAATTCATTTTGTATTTTGTAGGCCGCAATATTTAGGTCGGTTTAGCTTCAAATAAGTGGACGTTTTTCTTCAAATTACTATTATTTTTTAAAACTATTTTTGGGAATTTTTTCTGTATAATGAGACAGTTTTGGAGAGACAGAGATGAGATGAAAGGGGTCAGAGAGGGGAATGACATGAAGAGAACGACCGCGGGCTGGATTCTAACCCGGGTCTGCTGTGAAGAGGACTGAGACTCCATAGGAAACATGATGCTGCTTTCAATAAAAAGGATGTACAAAAATATAAAAAAGTGATGACAACAAGCATTCTTAGGAATAGGGGCGCCCTTAGCTCAGTTGGTAAGGCGTCCCCCCCCCCCCCATGGTACTCGGCCAGCAGCGGACCTGGGTTCGATTCCAGCCCGCGGTCGTTCTCTGCATGTCACTCCCCTCTCTGCCCCATTTCAACTCTGTCTCTACACTATCAATAAAGCATAAAAATGCAAAAAAATATCTTAAAAAAATAAATAAATAAAAAATGTTCTTAGGAATTGCTGACTCCACTTTCTACAATTGCATCAAACTTCTTGAACAATAGACAAACAGCTGGAGTCATTTATAGGAAGTCAACTCTCCCCTTGGGCCGTTGTGATGTATGCAGCCCCTCAGTAATTGTTTAAATAGGTGATAAGGGACCTATATGACTAGATTAATAACTGAACAAGATGTTTGAGGCAAAAGAAATATCTTTTGGCGACTTTTTGCAACTTTCTTGAATTTTTTCAACTTTTTTGCGAATTTTCGCCAACAATTTTTTGGTTCGCATAAATACATTTGGGGGAAACCTTATATAAATTGCAAAAGGGTTCCGCGCATTAAGACATTTGAAAGGAATCCTCACAATATACTATATACATGTAGCCTGGTGCTACCAGACCATCGTACTTCATTTCATTTGTACAGAAGGTCTGGAATCGCTCAATTGACAAACGTTCACTCACTAGAAGGCGGGTGTCTGTTGAAGTTTAAAACTATTGGATCTGCCCAGTGCCACTCTGGATCTGCCAACCAACCATGTCATGCGCCGGCTTCTGAGCCACTCCTTCTGTTCGCTGATTGGACCGGCAGAAATCTGTCCGGAAAAACCTAAGAATATACCGCACACCCAGACTGACTACCGAAGGGAAATGAAAATTGAGCGGAAGTAGTAGGCGGGCGGTGCCAGGCTAATATACATGTACATGTAGGTGTTTATTGACTAAAACGTGTCTGTTTGCGTCTGTATATTTCTCTTATACAACCATCTTTAACGGACATTATCTCAAGTTTATTTTTTCAATACTCTGAACCAAAAAAATCTCAATTTCTAAAGCACTTACATCAACTAAACTTTCCATAATCATTCTTATCTTATATGACACAGATGGATAGAATAAGGAGGAATAAACGGAGGGGTAGATCTAGATTGAGACACCACACACACACACACACACACACACACACACACACACACTCTCTCTCTCTCTCACACACACACACACACACACACACACACACACACACACACACACACACACACACACACACACACCACACACACACACACACACACACACACACACACACACACAACACACACACACACACACTCACACACACAGGAGGAGGGATTGTTAGATTATTAGTAATTGAAAGATAAAATGGTAATCATCTAGAATGGGGCAAAAGATTAGACCTCTCCTTTTTCATTTAGAGATGGAAGGCACATGAGAGAGGGATGGAGAGAGAGAGAGAGAGGGAGGGGGAGGGAGGGAGAGAGAGATGAGAAGATAGAGAGGAGGGAGATAGGGAAGAGAGAGAGAGGAGAAGAGAGAGGGAGGGGGGAGGAGGAGAGAGAGAGAGGAGAGAGAGAGAGAGGAGGAGGAGGAGAGGAGGAGAGAGAGAGAGGGAGAGAGAGAGGAGAGAGAGGAGAGAAGGGAGGTAGGGTGGGGAGAGATCGAGAGATGGAGGGATAGAGAGAGAAATAGAGAGAGAGGAGATAGGGGAGAGAGAGAGAGAGGAGAGAGAGAGAGAGAGAGAGAGAGAGAGAGAGAGAGAGAGAGAGAGAGAGAGAGGGAGACAGAGATTGAGAGAGAGAGCGAGAGAGAGACAGAGAGAGAGAGAGAGAGAGAGAGAGAGAGAGAGAGAGAGAGAGAGAGAGAGAGAGATGGAGCTAAGTAGAAGGAAAATACTGGGAAATAGAGTAAGAGAACAAAGAATAAAAACTGTGAGAAAGTGCGAGAGACGAGTGGAGATGGAGAGAAAAGAGATTTGCTCAAATTCCACTTTTCTCCCACTCATCCTTCTTCATAATAGAACTGTCAAACCATAGTGGGGCTTAAAGACTGGCTTCTCTCTCTCTCTCTCTCTCTCTCTCTCTCTCTCTCTCTCTCTCTCTCTCTCTCTCTCTCTCTCCTCTCTCTCTCCCCTCTCTCTCTCCCTCTCTCTTTCCCTCTCCCTCTCTCTCCCTCTCTCTTTCCTCTCCCTCTCCCTCTCTCCCCCTCTCTCCCTCTCTCTCTCTATCTCTATCCCTCTCTCTCCCTCTCTCTATCTCTCTCCCTCTCTCTTTCCCTCTCACCCCTCTCTCTCCCTCTCTCTCTCCCTCCCTCCCCCCTCTCTCTCCCTCTCTCTTTTACTACCCGTCTATTTATCCCTATAACTCACTTTTCACCCTCTCTCCCCTCTCTCTCTCTCTCTGTCCCTCTCACTCTCTCCCTCTCCTCTGTCTCTGTCTCTCTCTCTGTCTCTCTCTCTCTCTCTCTCTCTCTCTCTCTCTCTTCTGTCTCTCTCTCTCCTCTCTCTCTGTCTCTCTATCTCTCTGTCTCTCCCCTATCTCTCTCTCTGTCTCTCTCCTTAGTTCATTCTGCTCTCATCACTGCAAAAGCACTGAAATCATTACAAAAACTTTCTTAATCTTTGAACTCAAATCTTCGTCCCTTCAGTTATTTCCAACTTCTTTGTGCCTTTTTAGGTCTATTTTTATTATTTATTATTTTTTAAACATTACAGAAAGCAGACCTTGGTGGTTATCAATGATTTAAAACAGGATGATGCTGCTCGTCAGCTTCATTGTGGTAGGACCCGGCTGGTTGGTTGGTCAATTAGCCAGGTTTCTGAAAAACTGGTCAGACCTGGCTGGCCGTGTCAACCTGAAGACTTATGTCAACGCCTTTAGAAGTTATTGTCCCCAAAGGGAAATTCTTTATCACAAAAATGTTCTTTATGGGGAGAGATAATTTAAACCTATTTGTAGACTCAGGACAATGACAGAGTAACTAGCCTGTCCTGTTTATAAGAATGTAGAAGAACTACAAAAGGTACCCAACCTACAGGGTTAGGTGTGTGTGTGTGTGTGTGTGTGTGTGTCTGAACCATTATGAACACGTGTCCATGTTGTTACTTTGATCTTTCTTTATTGCTGCGTTTAGTCTAACAGTTTGTTCTCAGCTGGAGGTTTCACTGTTTCTATTAAACCTGTCTGATGAACGTGTGTGTGTGTGTGTGTGTGTGTGTGTGTGTGTGGTGTGTGTGTGTGTCTATGCTTGTATATGTAATGTCAGTTTCCCTGCTAGTGTTTAAACACACAGATCCACTTCATATTCCCTTTTTTATTAATGTAATGTATGCTAAAGAGAGAGAGAGAGAGAGAGAGAGAGAGAGAGAGAGAGAGAGAGAGAGAGAGAGAGAGAGAGAGAGAGAGAGAGAGAGAGAGAGAGGTGTTTGCCATTACACTGATCACCTGCTTGAAGCCTGTAAATCAGGAGCTGTCACCCTTTCTCTCCCTAACTCTCTAAACAGGTCGGTCGGGTTAGGTGTGTGTGTGTGTGTGTGTGTGTGTGTGTGTGTGTGTGTGTGGGTCTGCATTCTAGGACAGAGCAATGAAGTATATAAAGAAGCATCTTCCTCTCCTGACACATTCACCTGTGTCAGGAGGACGTCACCACAGCAAAGGTAACAATGAACTGCTTTACTAGATACGAGTCAAAGTCTGACCATGGTTGCGTTCCGAATCGCATACTCTTTCTTTTTTCTATTCTACATACTACATCTGACGATAAAAATAATCTAGTTAGGATGCAGTAGGCATACTATTGGGACATACTTTACTCTCTTATTTCATCATAACATTGCGCCTTGATCTTGCCTCTTGCTTTTATATCCGTCGCATCCCTGTTTGTTTTCATATGGAGTCTTCGTCGATGTGACGTCACTTCACGTGCGCACTGGATTGTGGGTCAGAATCGCCCAAATAGGATGCACTTTTCAACACTAACAATCTTGGCCGCATGAAGTAGGACATCCGGGTACTTCTAACCATCCTACATCTGGCCACAAGAATCGGGACATCCTAAATCTTTTTTCTACATACTATAGTAGAAAGTATGCGATTCGGAACGCAACCTAAGTTTGACAGTGAATCACTTGTTAATTGTAATGTGTGTTTTCCTACAGATGGCATCAGGTTCCCACTTGTCTGTCTTCCTCTGTCTGACCAGCGCACTGCTGGTTTCAGGAACTGTGAGTGACATTTAAATCCCCTTTAAGTAATAAACAGCGTCATAACATGTTTGATCAAACTACCTGAAGACCTGTGAGCCTGCCTGGTCTGTTTGAATATGATAACGACATTAAACCTGCAGTGTGTAGAATTTTGGGGTTTATTTCCTAGCAGATTTTGTAGAAAGTAATTATAATATCCATAAGTACATTTAATTTAGTGCATAATAGCTGAATTTCTTTTTTGAAATTATTATTTTATCCCTTAGAAAGGGTCTCATATATGTCCATATTTCTGCATATTTTGGACCAAGGCCTAGTGCCGCCATCTTGAAAGTGTCATAGTTGGAATGTCATCAGGTGCATTGTTTAAAATGTAGAATTGTTCTTGTCCTTGAAGGCCACTGTAGCTTCTGTTATTATTCTAAAGGGGTGGGGTTACCCAGGGAGCGTTGCATTCTAGAACTTTGTAGAACTTTCTTGATGATGTCATATTACACACTGCACCTTTAAGACCTGTGAGCCTGCCTGGTCTGTTTGAATATGATAACGAAATTAATGAAGGGTTGTGTTTGATGCTTTATCAGCTGCTTCACAAACTCCACAGTGACACTTGTGTTATGTGTGCAGGTTGCTCTCTGTCCCAGTGGTTGGAAGGAACTTGGATCTCGCTGTATCGCCGTGTTTTCCACTCCAACGACCTTCAACAATGCAGAGGTTTGTAGTTTAGAGCCCTTAGGTCGTCTGGGACAGGTTTACTTACAGTCCCTAGAGTTAGGACTAAACGAGGAGAAGCAGCTTTTAGTTTTTATGCACCAAATATCTGGAACAAACTCCCAGAGAACTTGAGGTCTGCTGCAACTCTCAGTTCTTTTAAATCGAGTCTGAAGACTTTTCTGTTTCCATTTTAACCTGTACTTTTTATTTAATTTAAATGTTTTACTTCTTTTCATTCGCTTTTTAAATGTTTTATAATGTGTTTTATGTATTTTAATATTGCCCCTGTAAAGCACTTTGAGAGGCCTTGTGTTTGAATTGTGCTATATAAATAAACTTGCCTTGCCTTTATTAAAAATAAGCAAATACAACTTTGGCGTACTCAGCATATCCGGGTTCACAATGTGGTTCAATGGGCAAATAGGTTGCGTTCCGAATTGCATACTTTCTACTATATAGTTTGGTAGAAAAAATATTTAGGATGTCCCGATTCTTGTGGCCAGATTTAGGATGGTTAGAAGTACCCGGATGTCCTACTTCATGCGGCCAAGATTGTTAGTGTTGAAAACTGCATCCTATTTGGGCGATTCTGACCCACAATCCAGTGCGCACGTGAAGTGACGTCACATCGAAGAAGCCTCCATATGAAAACAAACGGGGATGCGACGGATATAAAAGCAAGAGGCAAGATCAAGGCGCAATGTTATGATGAAATAAAAGAGTAAAAGTATGTCCCAATAGTATGCCTACTGCATCCTAACTAGATTATTTTTATCGTCGGATGTAGTATGTAGAATAGAAAAAAGAAAGAGTATGCGATTCGGAACGCAACCATAGACTATTAATCCATCTGTGTCTCTGTCTCCCTCATCAGACCATCTGCAACGTGTTTGATGGGCACCTGGTCTCCATACACAGTCTTTCCGAGCACAGTGTCATCAGGGATCTGATCATTGAAACCATTGGCTCGGATATAATGACCTGGATAGGGTTAACTGATGCACAAGAGGTGAGATATGTTCAGTAGACTTTGTCCTCTCAAAATCAAATCTCATTTTATTCAACTTTGGCATTTCAGTGAAATTTGAAAAAGTAGAACTGTTTTTCAGTTTAAAGGTGCAGTGTGTAATATGACATCATCAAGCAAGTTCTAGAATGCAACACTCCCTGGGTAACCCCACCCTTTTCGAATAATAACAGAAGTTACAGTGGCCTTCAAGGACAAGAACAATTCTAAATTTTAAACAATGCACCTGATGACATTCCAACTATGACGGCGACTAGGCCTTGGTCCAAGGTATGGAGAAATATGGACATATATGAGTCCCTTTCTAAGGGAAAAACAAATAATACAAAAAAAATGTTCAGCTATTATGCACTAAATTAAATGTACCTATGGATATTATAATTACTTTCTACAAAATCTGCTAGGAAATAAAACCCAACATTCTACACACTGCAGGTTTAAGCAATGGCATATGGTCCCAGAGGCTTTATTGTAGTGCACAAATACATTTCAAATCAAGTAGACTTGAAGGGCGTGGCCTCTCAAACTTTGTTATTTTGGGGCTGCACAGCAGCGCCGCCATGTGGTGGACTGCAGAAGTAGCACATGCATGATAGTAATTCCAGTAGACAGTCAGCTTTCACTTACTGATTGAAACCAATAATGTGTTTTTCAAATAGAAAACCTGGAAGCCCATTTCCAAATTGTAATCCAATGCCTTTGTTATTGATGGTAAAATGGTAAATGGACTCCACTTATATATCACTTTTCCCTGGTTTTTCACAGACTCAAAGCGCTTTACATTGTTTTGTACACATTCACCCAATCACACACACATTCATACACCGATAGCAGCAGCAGCTACCACGCAGGGTGCAAGCTAACTATCGGGAGCAATTCTGGGTTCAATGTCTTGCCCAAGGACACTTCGACATGTGGCGGGGAGACGGGGGATCGAACCTCTGACCCTGCACTCCAGAGGCAAACTCTGCCCACTTCGCCACTGGTACTGTTATCACGGAGCTGGATCAGTGTCTGTGATTGTGTTAGTGACTCAGTATTTCTTCCAGGAGGGCCAGTGGATCTGGACTGACGGCTCCAGCACTGACTTCTATGACTGGCATGTTAATCAGCCTTCCAATGGAAATGCAGACTGTGCAGTGACTAACTTCAGAGGTGAATATTATTTCTTGACTTCCTGAGTATTTTTTTTTTTTTTAAGATATTTCTATGCTTTATTGATAGTGTAGAGACAGAGTTGAAATGGGGCAGAGAGGGGAGTGACATGCAGAGAACGACCGCGGGCTGGAATCGAACCCGGGTCCGCTGCTGGCCGAGGCTCCAAATCGTAGGCCTAATCGGTGACGTGGGCAAGGAGCAATCGTGCCCAGGCCACGAGCAGTGTGAGCATAGGCCAGCAGGGGGGCGGGGAGGGGAGGGGGGGCAATCATGCTGGAGCACGGAACAGGGCAACTTACCTAGTGTGAATGCGCCCTTAGACAAGTCATGCACAGTTTTTTTTAAATCTTTTTCATTTGATTTTGATTTGATTCAGTTTATTTCAGACATATCAACATACAAAACAAAATGAAAAGCATGGAAATACAATAAACAAATTATGTTTTCACAAAAAAAAAATAAGAAAACAAATGATCTGTGTTGCTGAGATATGCCTGAAAAGGAGCAGGAATAAGTATACACTTATTTAATCCTACCCCTTTTCCTTGGTAAAAAAAAATGCACTATTGGCGATACTATATTTGCCATTTACATACAACTTAATATACTATACATTTTTTTATATATTTATACAATGCATATATTTATAAACAATCAAATCTTTTTGCAGTTGTACTCAGTCAGTGCGGTTACATGCAGACTCATAATCGGGTAACTAAACGAATAAGACTTCAACAGGACTTTTAAACTGCATGTAAACACCTTTATCCGATCTACTTCAGACAAGAGAAGTCGGATAAGAACACCTAGCATAGTGGAGACAGCCATTTATCCGATTTCCGAAAGGCCATGTATACTCAGATAAGTGACATGGTCCGTTCGAGTGTCTAGTCTTAATCCAATCTAGTTGTGCCATGTAGCTGCACTCAGTGCGGTTACATGGCACAACTAGATTAGATTATCACATATATCGAACTAGACACTTAACGGACCGTGTCACTTGTCTGAGTTTACATGGCCTTTCAGGAATCGGATAAATGTCCAATGCATGGCTGTCTCCATTACGCTAGGTGGCGCTGTAGCCCTTTCAACCATGCTTTCAACAAGTGTTAAAAAGAGCCACGTCCGGTTCTCTTCCGGCAACAACCCATGGTGTAGCCTATAACGCGCAGGCACACAAGCACAGAACGAGATGTCCGATATGCGATGTCTGATCCCTGTATACATGCAGAGAGAATGCCGACAATGAACGACTTATCTAGGTGTTCTTATCCGACTTCTCTTGTCCGTTATTGTGCCGATTTGTGTCCGAAGTAGATCGGATAAAGGTGTTTACATGCAGTTTAAAAGTCCTGTTGAGGTCTTATTCGTTTAGTTACCCGATTATGAGTCTGCATGTAAACGCACTGACTGACTGGTTCTTTTCTTTCTACAGGGCGGGGGCGGTGGGGTCCTCGCTGGTGTGAGTCGACTATGTTTCCGTATCCTTTCGTCTGTTCCAAGAATCCCTGAGGCCTCGGGCTGTACGTGATGTCACTTCCTCTACGATGACATCACAGCCTCTTCAATACGTTGACGTAAACAAACTGCTTCTCATGATTCCAATTCTCAATCCTCAGTAAAAACAAATGTAACGGTTTGGATACACTTTACAATAAGGGCACATTCATTGAGCATTAACTAACCATTACCTAACTGCTATGCTTTGATAATACTTAACTACGCATAGAACATGCTAAACCGAGCATTAGTTTACTGTTAATAACTAAGCATGTACAGTTAGTTGATGCCTAATAAGCATGAACTACCATTGAACTAACCTTAACTAACAGTTATTAATGAACCGTTATTGAAAAGTGTTACAAACTTTTGACCTTTACTGAAACTTCATTAAACTGAAGATCAGGTTTCTTTAATGGATGTTTAAATGTTTCTCTTAATTCCATGTCATCCTTATCAAACATTCATTTAAAACTCAATCAATGCAAAATA
>CM047518.1:27291869-27299369 GCA_026122265.1 Ammodytes dubius
ACCCCCAACATCCTAAAAATGGTGAGGACTTAAGCGAAATTGTTACACGGAGGAAGGGGAGATCATGTCTCAACCTAATCTCGGTTAATTCCATTCACCATCCCATGAAACTAACTCCAAGTATTAGCATCAGCCCTACGACTATACCCACAGAAGTATTTGCTGCTGGGATGAAACAGATTTTGAGGAGGGCTGCTTTTCACAGCAAGGCAGTCCATTTTTGGGCTATTTACATTGAATTCCATTCATTCTCTGTAGGGTTAGGGTAGGGTCACTATCCCCCACTAGGAAAGGCTTAAGTCCATGAAACTTACCCCGCCTATTGGCATCAGCCCTACGACTATACCCACCAAAGCATTTGATTCAGGGATTAACAGAAACATATTTTGAGGGGGGAGCAAGCCAGGCCACCTTTCAGCTATTTACATTGAATTCCATTCATTTGGCCGGTTAGGGTTCTTTAAAAAAATAATTATTAATAGTCCCTTCTCACTTTCAGAGCTCGGGAACCGCATTGCTCTGCATAACACGTAAATACACAAATGCATAATACAAAAGTAAAACGTTTTGACTCGGGTACAAAACAGACTCAATGGAAAGTGCAATATATATATTTAATTTTTGTTTAATCATCACACAAATAATCAGCTTAAAGTTTATACGATTGATTTATTAGTTAACATAGTGTGTGTGTGTGTGTGTGTGTGTGTGTGTGTGTGTGTGTGTGCGTGTGTGTGTGAGAGGTGTGTGTGTGTGTGTGTGTGAGAGTGAGAATAATAGTATAAAATCACAAAGGAATACACATTGTTTATACGGATTGATTGATTAATAACATGGATAATATTTCTTCAAACAGAAAGAAATAATTCAGTTTGCAGATTCCAACTTTACTGTTTACATGGACGTTTAATACAATAGATGGATCAGATGTTAAAATGCCCAAAGTATCGGGTTCTCCGGTGGCGTAGTGGATAGAGCGTGTACCATATCGGCTCCGGCCTTTGTTGCAGTGGTCGCAGGTTCAAATCCGACCCGTGGACCTTTACTGCAGGTCATCCCCCCCCCCCTCTCTCTCTCACTTTCTCCCCATTTCAACTCTGTACTGTCTAATAAAGCTTGAAAATGCCATAAAATTATCATAAAAAAAAATGTATATTGCAGTGTGTAGAATTTTGCGGCACAGGGTTTTAAGTTCATTTTGTGGGAGAAAAGAGTCTGCCTTTCGTAGAGACACCAGCCCTGCTTTCCAAATCACATACCTTTATCTTTTTACTACACTACATACTAAAGTACAGAAGAATTTTAGTACTTTCTAATAAAGCTTGAAAATGCCAAACAATTATCTTTAAATGGCTTTGACTCATTTACATAGAACTATTTTTCTTTTGATCGGTTTATAAAAAGGTTTGAAGGTGCAGTGTGTAATATGACATCATCAAGAAAGTTCCACAAAGTTCTAGAATGCAACGCTCCCTGGGTAACCCCAACCCCTTTGAATAATAACAGAAGCTACAGTGGTCTTCAAGGACAAGAACAATTCTAAATTTTAAACAATGCACCTGATGACATTCCAACTATGACACTTTCAAGATGGGGACACTAGGCCTTGGTCCAAAATATGCAGAAATATGGACATATATGAGACCCTTTCTAAGGGAAAAAATAATAATTAAAAACTTTTTTTTCAGCTATTATGCACTAAATTAAATGTACTTATGGATATTATAATTACTTTCTACAAAATCTGCTAGGAAATAAAACCCGAAATTCTACACACTGCAGGTTTAAGTCACCGCTCTGCAAACCAATGAAATCTCCTTCTCTTTTTTTTTTTTTTATTCAGAATAAAGACTTCATGTGTAACGGTTTGATCTGGTTTGGTTTTGACAAAACGTTTTTAATCTGAATATAAATGTCCATGTGAACCCGTCTAGTGATTATATCTGGTTAAATTGATCAGAGTTGATTTTCTGTTCTGTGTTTAAAATGAAAAAAAGTAAAAAGCTGCGACGTCATCTTCTGCTCCTCAAAACCCTGAAGACACAAACAGAGAAACATTTAGTGATCAGAACATAAAGACCAAGGCTGCGTTCCAACCCCCATACTTTCTGCCATTTAGTATTGTAGAAAAAATATTTAGGATGTCCCGATTCTTGTGGCCAGATTTAGGATGGTTAGAAATACCCTGATGTCTACTAGATCCGGACGAGATTTTTAGTGTTGAAAATCAGCATCCTATTTGGGCGATTCTGATCAACAATCCAGTGCGCACCATAAGTGATGTCACATCAACGGAGCCCCAGTATGAAAACAAACATGGATGAGACGGATATAAAAGCAAGGAGAAGATCAAGGTGCCATGGTATGATGAAATAAACAAGTAAAAGTATGTCCCACTTGTAGCATAAAGAGTATGAGATTTGGAACGCAGGGCTTGTTTCAATAAAGAACAGATTTGTTTTTATTAACGGGAAATACTCACAGCTGATTGGTCCGACAGCAGCAGCAAGCTGATCGGTGGAGGCCCTACGCCAGTTCTGAAAACAGACAAGAAGTTTTTGTTTCAAATATTTGTTTATATAGGGGAGAACGGGGGAATCTGAGGCATCGGGTAATGTGAGCCACCCCCTGTATCTAGGCAACGGAAAACATTTGTGGTCATGTGAGATATATGTTTTCAAGCCCCTCTCATTTCCCCATGGCCCTGAAAGAGAGGACCTCATGGTGCTGTGGTAAGCATGTTTTTTTCTCCAAAATAGGTATGTTGCATGTAAAAGTAAATTTTCTTGCTGTCAACTTAATCAACTGTTGTGCCAAAGCAAATGTATTCACGTAGAAAAACTTCTATCATACGTGTTGATGAACTACCAACATATAAAAACCATGTGATGATATTAGCTAAAGATTAGCATGAAATGCTAAGAGAGGTAGTTTCTTTCTCAAATTGTGGTGGTGGGGGAAAGTGAGCCAAATGCTGTGGGGGAAAGTGAGCCACTGTCTCACTTTCCCCACCATGAGGCACAAGTTAAGTTTAGTCTTAAACACATTTTTGTGTTATTATAATACATAACATATGTTTTATTTTAATGTTATACACATTGTAGAAAAGCCATCATGCCAAGGAAATACACCAGGAAGACGACCTGGGGCAACCACATGGAAAGAGCACCTTCTCATCTTTCCCTGTAACCTTCAGGGCTGGAATGTAGAGTAGGCCTAGTTGTAGAGTATGACAGGCTGATGTTATAATCCAGTTGGGTTTTCTCCTGTGTTCTGAGTCCCAGGCTGTTCTCGCTGGTTCTGATTTTCCTATGCTTTGACCCCCAGACACAAGCTGGCTCTAAGGGTCCTATGTTCTGACCGCCAGACTGTGTTCTAATCTAACTGGTTATATCTGTCATTTGAATGTTAATTATTGAAAATGAATTACATGTTGCATTTGTATCAGAGTTACTTTCGAGTGTTTAGAAAAATGTTTTGCTTAATTGACCAAACCCCATGATTCTGTTACTAGTCCGACAGTAGTTCTGGAATATGTGGTTTTCAAACTAGCTGTCAGGATTCTAACTGTTACTAAATGTGTTGTTATGGTAGTTTCAGAGTGGAACAAGTAAGTGGATCAGTTTACCCCCTTGATTTCGCCAGTCTGTCTCAGTTTACCCCTAAACTGGGGTAAAGTGAGACCCAAGAAAACTTTTTTTAAAACAACCATATTTTCACTGCCCTTTGTCCTGAATACATTCTGATAATGTCCATTGCCAGGAAACATCCTGAATTAATTGGAAATGTGTACATTTTACTGATAAATCAAGTTAGCTCGCTTAGAGGGGAGCAAATGTAAACAGTGTCTCACATTACCCCGTTCTCCCCTACACCACACTATTTTTGTGTCAAAACCATCAAGGTAAATCATGTGGAATGGTGGATGTTTGATGGTCCCTCAGACTCACCTTCACACCTCCAGACGGTGCCATTGCTCACACAGGTCTCAGCTGCAGTGCAGGTGTTACACACAGGTATCTTTGTGTTGGCATCTGATGAGGAGCACAAAACAAATTAGTTCACTAGAGAATCTGATGGAACCAAAGGTCTGAATTATCCAAAGACATGATCGTCTCCACATATAATATGGAATAAGGATTCCATTCACTGTCAGTCTGAAGAGCTAGACTTATAACTTTGTGCTTCAGCAGCTGAAGCCTCTGGATCTTGATCTGAGCATTTGGCTCAACTTTGATACCACAGTGTGACTGCAGAGAAGGAACTTGTTGCTTACCTGCACAGTACGCTACATAGCAGCCACTCTCCCTTGTGAACTTGTAGACGTAGTAGTTTCCTGGGCAGGCTTTCACATGGATTGGCATGGACTTGAAATTGCAGCAGAATCCAAATTGACCACGCCTCGAGCTGGCACAGACCTGGGCCTGTATGATGCCTGCAGAGAGCCGCGGGTGGGGCGTCTGCAGCCACAGTGGACGAGCAACTCCACACATGCCAGCATCAACGCATCTCTCTGGCATCTGAACGCTGCTGTTACCGAGGAACAGACGGTACCAGCCCTGCCAGTTTGGTTCGCATGGGAAAAACGTCCTGGTGTTGTCCGTGGCTCTCCAGGCGTCGTCTAGCGGCGTGTAATGATCACACGGGTCCATGCAGCGAGATGTGCCGTTCACCAGGAGGCAGTCCTGACCAGAAGGGCACTGTGTGCCACCGCAGGAAAATGTCACGGAGCCGGCTGGGGTCGGTTGGGCCGGTTGTGAATTAACCTGGATGGAGAAATCCAAAAGAGAAAAAAAAAGTTTTTATAGTGACATAGTGACATCTGTAGATTTATGTTAGGAAAAATGTAAAAAGAAAACAAGGTATATAGATTTTCTTTGGCCCAAAATAGCAGAAGGAGGAGGAGGTGTCCAGAGTCAAAGATGATTCTTGTTTGAGACTAATTAGATCCACAGTGTCACTAACAACCTAAAATAATCAAGACACTATTTTCTAAATCAACCTGCATGGAGAAATCCAAAAGAGAAATAATAAATGTTTTAACCATAGTGGCAAATAGACCCATATAGATTCATGGTAGATCGTATGTTGTGTTAAAACAAAAGGATGGGGGCTCCCGTGGCGCAGTGGGCAAGGGCGCCCCCTCCAACCCAAAACACAAAGCAAGAGTGGTGAAGAACTGGTGAGCGGACAAACATATTAACGTTGTACAGTGGCCCAGCCAGAGACCTGACTTTAATCCAATTGAGAATCTGTGGAGGGAGCTATAGATCAGGGTGATGGCAGTGAGACGCTTCAAACTGAAAGAGTTGGAGCTCATTGCTAAAGATGAAAGGGCAAAAATACCAGTGGAGACATGCAAACAGCTGGTCAGCAATTATAGGAAGCGTTTGATTGCTACAATAGCCAATAAGGGCTTTTCTATTGGTTATTGAGAAGGGTATGAATAATTGTGGACATGCCACTTTTTGTTCAAATGTAAATAAAAGTTGAAAAATATTTTTTTCCACAATGATGCCTCTTGTACATGGTCTTATTATCTTCTGGGAGAAGCCTGTGCCATTTCCAATCAAAATAAAACTTGCTGGTTGAATAAAAGTAACTTTAAGTCAAAATGTGCCAGGGGTATATGAATAATTTTGGGCATGACTGTATTTTGTTTTTCAAGTAAATTCAAAGAGTTCTTCATACTTGAGGATTGGTATCTGGGCTGGGGCCCTGAAAACCTCCAGTCAACATTTAGGCTTGGTTCATTCTTCTCTCATCACTGCAAAATTACTGAAAACATTACTGAAATCATTACAAAAAAGTTCTTAATCTTTGAACACAAATCTGTTCCTTCAATTATTTCCAATTTATGTGTGCCTTGTATCTTTCTTTGCATTAAGAACTTTTTAAGGTCTATTTTTATTTTTTTATTTTTAGAAACAATACAGAAAGCAGGACCTTGGTGGTTACAATGATTAAAACAGGATGATGCTGCTCGTCAGCTTCATTGTGGTAGGACCCGGCTGGTTGGTCAATTGGCCAGGTTTCTGAAAAACTGGTCAGACCTGGCTGGCCGTGTCAACCTGAAGACTTATGTCAAAGAATGTAGAATAACTACAAAAGGTACCCAACCTGTTATTTCATGGGGTCCAAATACTTTTCACAACCACACCCAGACACAAGTAGCAGGTACATGTGGAACGACTCAGGAAATATAATCCAGACAAAACTGTTTAATATGTGGTGTTGCCTGAAAGAACCCATTGACCTGAATGTGAAAGTGCCCTCTTTGTCCTCCCTCATCAAATACTGCTGCATTCCAACATGTAATCTATGTTAAACAGGTTAGGTAGGTTCCAAGTTATTTTGGGGCCTTCCTGGGGGGTCTGTGGGACCAAAATTGACGACCGTCATCAGGAAGACGGCGGGTTTCAAGCAGAATTGGTTACACATCTCTATCCCATTGTTTGGCCAAATAATCCCCAAAACGACTGTGTGATGATGGCAGAGAAGCGGCCGCCTCGGCAAAAGGCGACCGCTCGGAGAAAAGGCGCAGCGCCCAGCGTTTTTTCCCGAGCGTTTTTGCCTTTTTGTGCGGCCGCTTCGAGATTTGCAAGTTGAAAAAAGTTCAACTTTTCAGAAAGGCGGTGGGGACGTCACCGCCGTTTTTTTCAAAGGGCCAATCAGATAGTAGATCGTCGGGAGAGAAACTGCTTTTTCCGTCTCTGTTTACCCGAAACTGTACGAAAATAGTGACTTAAAATGACCACAACCGAGGGAGGAGAGCCCGTTAAATCACACATGTTGATGCCTTTTGTCAAGGATGAAAGCACAAAATAATAGAAAAATATATTTTATGCTGGTTTGTCAGCAGGATCACATTTGGAAAAATAGGCCGTTTTGAATGGAAGTCAATGGGGGCCGAAAATGGTCTGAGGGTCTCCTGTGTAACAAAAAAATGTCCTGCCTTTATTATAGGTGCTATGAAGTTGCTGAGTAGACATTCAGAAATGATCTGCATACAAATTAACCCTGGCCAAATTGTATTAGGCTAACATAAGCACAGCTAAAGTTATTCAAAAAACAAAACAAAAAAAAGGCCAAAAGGCAGAAAATAGTCCCAGTGGTGCATGAGGGTTAAATAAGTACATAGGGTGTTGATATACTTGCAAACTTTTAATACACTTCAAATATACTTTAAGTATAGAAAAATAAACGTTTTTTGTTCACTTGGTCATCCTGCAATAGATGTCATTAGTAGAGAAAATCACAAAGGAGTTGAAAAGTGTAAATACCTTGAGCGCGAGGCAGAGGAGGATGATGAAGGCTGGTGTCATGTCTGCGGTCGCTGCAGTCTGTCTGAGCTGGGAAGGAGTTTACCTCTTATATTGATCACTGGGTGTGTCTCAACTCAATGCCTGTAACATGTAGCGCACGTCAGGCCTGCCCACACAATTGGCTGGGCCCCTGAAAACCTGTTTGTGGACTCAGGAAAATGACAGAGTAACTAGC
>CM047518.1:27304369-27306869 GCA_026122265.1 Ammodytes dubius
AATGCTCCCAATCTGATACTCTGGCTCACCTAAGACCCCAAATACTGCTGTTGCAAATGAGACAAAATGATATGTACAGAGAAACAGCAAGGTGTGGTGGCCAAGTGGTAAGGCGTTGGTCTCGTAAACCAAAGATCATGGGTTCAATTCCCATCCATACCTCAACACCTAAAATGGTCTTGGTTCTAGAGCTGTTTCACTTCCTGAGTCTGAGAACCTGGTGATTTATGATGGACTAGCCTGAGTTAATACCAGTTTAAGTGGAACCAAAGTTTGACCCCTCCTGTATAATGGTCCTGTGCTGCTCTTTAAATTAATGTGATTTTTTTTTTCTATATTTTTTCTTGTTTTTTTATGCTTTATTGATAGTGTAGAGATAGAGTTGAAATGGGGCAGAGAGGGGAGTGACATGCAGAGAACGACCGTGGTCTGGAATCAAAAATTAACTTGAGCGGTACACTTTGACCAATCCGATTAAAAAATAAATTAAAAAATACGATTCTATGTTCTTATTGGCTGTTGGGACTGTCCATTCCCTTTGGCACTGACATTGTTGGTGTAGAGCGTGTCAGGGAGGGACCATAGGGGAGGGACCAAAGAGAACAAGTGGAGCGGTTGAGGTATTTGGATTCGAATCTCTATCCCAACTGCCATTTTCTCCCCAAATTCTCCACCCCAGCTTTAAATTCTCCTGGAAGTCGGTTGATGTCCAAATCTCCACCAAACATTTAGTTTCCTCAGCAGGACACTGACAGTTTCTCTTTCCTGCTGCCTGGACATTGTTGCTGCCTTCCTCTCCTTCCTTAAACCGCACCTTGAATACAGAACTATCTCTATATGGTTATAATGCACCAAAGCTGATAGTGGATCACCTAAGACCCCAAATACTGCTGCTACAAGCTAAACATGAAGATTATTTACTCTGATGCAAGGTGTGGTGGCCAAGTGGTAAGGCGTTGGTCTCGTAAACCAAAGATCATGGGTTCAATTCCCATCCATACCTTCAATACATAAAACCTATAGCAATTGAACAGGTGTAACTAATAAAGTGTCCAGTGAGTGTATATGGTTATTATAATGCTCCCAATCTGATACTCTGGCTCACCTAAGACCCCAAATACTGCTGGTGCAAACGAGACAACATGATATGTACAGAGAGAGAGCAAGGTGTGGTGGCCAAGTGGTAAGGCGTTGGTCTCGTAAACCAAAGATCATGGGTTCAATTCCCATCCATACCTCAACACCTAATATGGTCTTGGTTCTAGATCTGGTTCAGTTCCTGAGTCTGAGAACCTGTTGCTCAGTGGAACAAAAGTTTGATCCCTCCTCTATAACAGTCCTGTGCTGCTCTCTAAAGCTGGCGTATGTGATTTCTGATTGGTCAAAATTAACATGAGACGGTACGCTTTGACCAATCCGATTCTAAAATTTAAAAAAATCTGATTCTCTGTTCTTATTGGCTGTTGGGACTGTCCATTCACGTTGGCACTGACGTTGTTGGTGTAGAGCGTGTCAGGGAGGGACCATAGGGGAGGGACCAAAGAGAACAAGTGGAGCGGTTGAGGTATTTGGATTCAAATCTCTATCCCAACTGCCATTTTCTCCCCAAATCCTCCACCCCAGCTTTAACTTCTCCTGGAAGTCGGTTGATGCCCAAATCTCCACCAAACATTTAGTTTCCTCAGCAGGACACTGACAGTTTCTCTTTCCTGCTGCCTGGACATTGTTGCTGCCTTCGTCTCCTTCCTTAAACCTTGAATACAGAACTATCTCTATATGGTTATAATGCACCAAAGCTGATAGTGGATCACCTAAGAGCCCAAATACTGCTGCTACAAGCCAAACATGAAGATTAGTCAATCTGATGCAAGGTGTGGTGGCCAAGTGGTAAGGCGTTGGTCTCGTAAACCAAAGATCATGGGTTCAATTCCCATCCATACCTTCAATAGATAAGACGTAAGTAACACAAATGACTGAGCTTCTCACCCTCTCTCTAAGGGAGATGCCAGCCACACTCCTGAGAAAACCCATTTTGGTCATTTCACACTATCTCTTTGATACAACTCTAAACTTACCGGCAACTTTACTAGGTTCAGCGGATCAATTTCAATTTCTTGTTAACACATGTAACTAATCAGCCAATCACATGTCAGCAACTCAATGCATTTAGGCATGTAGACCTGGGAGGGACAACATATTGGAGTTCAAACTGAGCAACAGAATGTGGGAAAAAAAAGGGGGTTTAGTGACTTTGAACGTGTCTGCATGCTGATTAGCTCTTTGTTATACAAGCAATTGAACAGGTGTAACTAATAAAGTGGCCAGTGAGTGTATATGGTTATTATAATGCACCCAATCTGATACTCTGGCTCACCTAAGACCCCAAATACTGCTGGTGCAAACTAGACAAAATGATATGTACAGAGAGAGAGCAAGGTGTGGTGGCCAAGTGGTAAGGCGTTGGTCTAGTAAACCAAAGATCATGGGTTCAATTCCCATC
>CM047518.1:27344369-27346869 GCA_026122265.1 Ammodytes dubius
ATTTCAGTACCCTAACAAGCCACAAGAGGCACCATATTTCCGGAGCGGGTCAGCCTGGGCCCCAGCTATCCGAGGGTGGTCTCAGAATTTCTTTGCCCATCTGTTTGCCTGAGCTAGGTCCAAAAAAACAACTTTTGAAAAGTGGTAAGTAGCCCTTAACCTAACCCTAACCCTAACCCTATCTCCCTTCTATTTTTAATAATTAAAACATAAGTCGATTAATTGTCATCGGTTTCAAGTTATTTTCTCAGCCTAGGAAGGGGCTAGACACATAATTTTTTCACATTCAGGGTCGGACTGAGCCCAGGTACTCACCCATAATTTTTGGTCATGATAGCGCCAACTAGTGGTGTAAAAAAAAAAAAAAAACAACAACAAAAAAATCATATATACTCCAAATGGCCTGAAACGTGCTCCTAAATACTTTTTTGAAAAATTATTTTCTGAGGACTCAGCACTTAGAGAAATCTTCCCAACATTTTACATGGGGGTCAATGGCAGCATTATGAAGGAAGTGAGCTGTTTCTTCGAATGGCAGCCCTTCAAAGTTTTAAAATCAAGATTTCAGTACCCAAACAAGCCACAAGGGGCACCATATTTCCGGAGCGGGTCCGCCTGGGCCCCAGCTATGCGAGGGTGGTCTCAGAATTTCTTTGCCCATCTGTTTGACTGAGCTAGGTCCAAAAAAACAACTTTTGAAAAGTGGTAAGTAGCCCTTAACCTAACCCTAACCCTAACCCTAACCCTATCTCCCTTCTATTTTTAATAATTAAAAAATAAGTGGATTAATTGTCATCGGTTTCAAGTTATTTTCTCAGCCTAGGAAGGGGCTAGACACATAATTTTTTCACATTCAGGGTCGGACTGAGCCCAGGTACTCACCCATAAGTTTTGGTCATGATAGCGCCAACTAGTGGTGTAAAAAAAAAAAAAAACAACAAAAAAAAATCATATATACTCCAAATGGCCTGAAACGTGCTCCTAAATACTTTTTGGAAAAATTATTTTCTTAGGACTCAGCACTTAGAGAAATCTTCCCAACATTTTACATGGGGGTCAATGGCAGCTATATGAAGGAAGTGAGCTGTTTCTTCGAATGGCAGCCCTTCAAAGTTTTAAAATCAAGATTTCAGTACCCAAACAAGCCACAAGGGGCACCATATTTCCGGAGCGGGTCCGCCTGGGCCCCAGCTATCCGAGGGTGGTCTCAGAATTTCTTTGCCCATCTGTTTGCCTGAGCTAGGTCCAAAAAAACAACTTTTGAAAAGTGGTAAGTAGCCCTTAACCTAACCCTAACCCTAACCCTAACCCTATCTCCCTTCTATTTTTAATAATTAAAACATAAGTGGATTAATTGTCATCGGTTTCAAGTTATTTTCTCAGCCTAGGAAGGGGCTAGACACATAATTTTTTCACATTCAGGGTCGGACTGAGCCCAGGTACTCACCCATAATTGTTGGTCATGATAGCGCCAACTAGTGGTGTAAAAAAAAAAAAAAAAAAAAAAAAAAAAAATCATATATACTCCAAATGGCCTGAAACGTGCTCCTAAATACTTTTCGGAAAAATTATTTTCTTAGGACTCAGCACTTAGAGAAATCTTCCCAACATTTTACATGGGGGTCAATGGCAGCTATATGAAGGAAGTGAGCTGTTTCTTCGAATGGCAGCCCTTCAAAGTTTTAAAATCAAGATTTTAGTACCCAAACAAGCCACAAGGGGCGCCAAATTTCCGGAGCGGGTCCGCCTGGGCCCCAACTATCCGAGGGTGGTCTCAGCATTTCTTTGCCCATCTGTTTGCCTGAGCTAGGTCCAAAAAACCAACTTTGAAAAGTGGTAAGTAGCCCTTAACCTAACCCTAACCCTAACCCTAACCCTAACCCTAACCCTAACCCTATCTCCCTTCTATTTTTAATAATTAAAACATAAGTCGATTAATTGTCATCGGTTTCAAGTTATTTTCTCAGCCTAGGAAGGGGCTAGACACATAATTTTTTCACATTCAGGGTCGGACTGAGCCCAGGTACTCACCCATAATTTTTGGTCATGATAGCGCCAACTAGTGGTGTAAAAAAAAAAAAAAAAAAAAAAAAAAAAAATCATATATACTCCAAATGGCCTGAAACGTGCTCCTAAATACTTTTTGGAAAAATTATTTTCTTAGGACTCAGCACTTAGAGAAATCTTCCCAACATTTTACATGGGGGTCAATGGCAGCTATATGAAGGAAGTGAGCTGTTTCTTCGAATGGCAGCCCTTCAAAGTTTTAAAATCAAGATTTCAGTACCCAAACAAGCCACAAGAGGCACCATATTTCCGGAGCGGGTCAGCCTGGGCCCCAGCTATCCGAGGGTGGTCTCAGAATTTCTTTGCACATCTGTTTGCCTGAGCTAGGTCCAAAAAAACAACTTTTGAAAAGTGGTAAGTAGCCCTTAACCTAACCCTAACCCTAACCCTATCTCCCTTCTATTTTTAATAATTTAAACATAAGTCGATTAAT
>CM047518.1:27359369-27361869 GCA_026122265.1 Ammodytes dubius
GCCACCTGTGTCATGGTTGTTGTGTCCTTGGGCAAGACACTTCACCCACCTTGCTTCGTGTGAATGTCGATAGTTAGCCTGCTGTCGGTGTATGAATGGTAACGTGTAAATGGAAACAGGTCTCCCTTGCAAAAGAGTCTTCGGACTCAATGGGATTTACCTGTATAAATAAAGGTTAAAAAAAAAAAAAAAATAAATAAAAGCTACTATTTATATAAAATGTACAGAAAGAACAAGAGATATATTTAAAAATATGCATATAACATACACATATGAAAATGAGGGAGACTTAAATGATTTCAGAGATTTTATGAAAAAAAAATTCTCTATCATTCCAGATCCCAGACACACGCTCAACATCAGTACATGAGATTAAATATGTTCATTTAAACACAGGAAGGGTTTATGGTATTATAGAAAAGGCATTATGCCATTATAGACCCTTCTAAAGGCTTTATTGTCTAATAGTGGCTTGATTTCTGGACCTACATAAAGGGCTAAAGGCTTACTGCTATGGCTTATACAACCATGTAAGTACAGTAAGCGAAACAATCCCTGCGTTCCAAATCACATACTTTTTCTTTTTACTACACTACATACTAAAGTACAGAAGAGTTTTAGTGTTTTTACTACACTACATAATAAAGTACAGAAGAGTTTTAGTCTTTTTACTACACTACATACTAAAGTACAGAAGAGTTTTAGGGCCACAGACAGGAGAGAAAAAAAAATCAGATAAAAGGAAGATTTTCTTTTTTCATTATGTCGAGAAATGTCAAGAGTAAAGACGAATACTCCGAAATGCTATTGGTTACATTCAGGTATGTCCAAATTGTAGCACACTACACGCTTATTCATACTAATTATGATCAGCTGTAGTCTGTAGAATAGTAGAAAGAATTGCGTATGCGATTTGGAGTTTATTTTCTTTGCAATTTCTCTGTTGCAATTTCTTTTTACTCAATTTTCGTTCTGTTGTTGTGTGCTGGCATATGTGACAACCAGACAGACAGACAGACACACAGACAGACAGACAGACAGACAGACAGACAGACAGACAGACAGACAGACAGACAGACAGACAGACAGACAGACAAAGACACAAATTACCTTTTTTTTCCGCGAGAGTACATTTGATTGTTTTGCAGACTTGAATTGTACGGCAGGCAAGCTTTGTTTTGTCTCACAGATCCAACTTACGACACACTCACACCACACACACACACACACACCCACACACACACACACACATTCACTCACACACATACACACATACACACACACACACACACACACACACACTTCCATCCACCCGAGTTAATTTGAAATGTATTTTTTCCCTCACGATCGCGTCTGTGATGAGCGCAGAAGAAGTCTGTGATTGTCTCCGGCTCCGATTGATATCAATTCATGCAGAAACAGAGAAGAGAGACAAAGAGTGTTTGTGTGTGTGTGTGTGTGTGTCTCTGTGTGTGTGTGTGTGTGTGTGTGTGTGTGTGTGTGTGTGTGTGTGTGTGTGTGTGTGTGTGTGTGTGTGTGTGTGTGTGTGTGTGTGTGTGTGTGTGTGTGTGTGTGTCTGTTTCTGTGTGTGTGTGTGTATACGTGTGTGTGTGTGTCTGTGTGTGTGTGTGGATTTGATCATTTATACAAAACGAACTCGGAAGAATGAATGCGTTTAGTTTTGGTATGTGAACAGGCAGGTGGGAACGACAGAGGAGAGAAAGCAAAGAAGAGAAGAAAAGAATATGAATGTGTGATGCTTGGTTTGAATTTTGGACACACACACACACACACACACACACACACAAACATGCATACACACAGACACATCCATGCATACACACAGACACACACTCACACACACACACACAGTAATTGTGTAATTTACAAGTGCAAATATTTTAAAAAACACCCACACAAACCAGTGCTGTATGCTTATATTCATTAACACATCCACAACCACTTTCAAACAACCACACACACACTCAAAAAAATAAGTTGTTGAATTTACTTAATACAGTTATGTCAACGTTTTCCACACAACTGAGTTAAGTTAGATATAATTGAAAATTATGATTAAAATGGAATCAACTCACTTGTGTGCAACCAACTTAACTAGGTTAAGTACATTCAACATAACATGGCTACATTTGCCTTAATTAACTGTGTTGAGTACCAACAAAGATAATCATTATACTGACTTAACCCACTTACGTTAATATGACTCAACTTTATTAAGCAAGACTAACTTAACCTCACATTGTAGTTCCAACTTAACTTACATACACTGTAAGAAATTTCCCTGGACAAAACATTAATCAACTGGCAGCATTTTAATACTGTTAAATGAACATTATTTTACTGTCACTAAAATTGACAGGATTATACTGTTAATGAAAAAAAGGGATGAACCTGGACTAAATGTTTGTTATGTTGCTGTTTGCACCGTGAGTGAAGGGGATGTTATATTTCATTGGGCAGATGTGTTTCATTCCATATG
>CM047518.1:27389369-27416869 GCA_026122265.1 Ammodytes dubius
CAAGCACTTCTTTTAATACACCTACTGTATGAGCACATTTCTATCTTGGATGGAGAGGTGAGAATTGGAGAATTTTGTTTATTGAATCTGATATTTCTCAAATATAATCAATAAATTAGGTGTCCATATCAGCCTAGATAGTTGAAACTCTTTGAGGCTAACTAGGGTCACACCGGATGCGTTAAGCCGGGAACACACCGCACTGGCCGCCTGCGGCGGTTGGCCGCGTGAACGCAGGAGGCTTGCCGCTTGTCATATTGGGCCATATTAACCGCAGCCGCCGCCGCGGCCGCCGGCCGCCACGTCGAAGGCGGCGGTTGGCCGCGTGACCGCAGGAGGCTCGCCGCTTGATCATATTGGGCCATATATTCCTGACGCCGACGCCGAGATCAGACCCGTCACACTTACGGTGCAACAACAACAACAACATGGTCCAGCTGTGCCAAAAAATACGTAGGTTCACTGTGTAACCAGCGGCAGAGTTGTCACAAATATCATTAAAACAGCATGATCGAAAATACACACATAGCCTATTAATAGTAATTCAGCAACATACTAAACACAATAACAACAGCAGTGTGTGCTCAGCTGCAAAAATAAAGGCAGACATCAGCCTACTGACGGAGGACAACACCGGTGCTTCGCTGTACTATATTGGAATTCCACAACTTTGGGTTCATATTATCCTCAGGAAAAGCACACAGCTGGGTGAGTTTCACTATGCTAACCGGCGCTGCCTTGGCTACAGATGCAAAATACACATATTTGCAGAATGTATTGGAAGCACAATGTCCTCACTCCACACGCCCACCTCGTCTTGCAGACCACCGGGCAATCTCAACGCCGCTGATTGGCTGTGGAGGCGCGGTGCCCGGCAGCGCCGCAGAAAAAGATGACATTTTTCATCTTTTTCTGCAGCGCCGTGTTCGCCGCACAAGCCTTCGATTCACGCTCCTTCGATGACACGCCGCAAATGGCCGCGCTCCCGATTCACGCACCTCTCTGGCCGCGCCGCGCAAGTGCCCGCCGCCGGCCGCTGGACGCCGATTATTGGGTGGACGCGCTGCCACGCGCTAGTCCATTGACTTTGTATGTAATCTCGCCGCGCGGCCAGTGCGGTGTGTTCGCAGCTTTAGTGTTGCACAGCAACACTCGGGGCGACTGTGGCTCATGTGGTTAAGCTGGTTGGCCAATGATCCTAGGGTTGGCGGTTCGATCCCCGCCCGTCCACCTGTGTCATGGTCGTTGTGTCCCTGGGCAAGACACTTCACCCACCTTGCCTCGTGTGAATGTGTATGACTGCTGTATGTTTGAGGTGGTGGTCGAAGGGGCTGATGGCGCGGAATGGCAGCCTCGCTTCTGTCAGTGTGCCCCAGGGCAACTGTGGCTACTATGGTAGTTTACCACCACCGGTATGACTGTGTGTGAACGAATTGAACCTGGAACCCTGTAAAGCGCTTTGAGTACCTTGAAAAGCGCTATATAAATCCAATCAATTACAGCTTTGTTTATTTGGTTGGACACACAATGAGACTAAACATGGATGGTTGAAGAGAAGGTCCATTAAGCATAATTTTACATTATATTGTTCTGCATTTCTAACATAAGATATCCTGGAAGTCTTGTTGCAAGATAAATAATAGTGTTTTCATTTTCCTCTGTTTTACAGATCCCGTCTTTTCCTGCTCTTAACATATCAAATTCACTAAAAACAACGGCTCTTTTAAGAGCCACTCACTCACTCACTCACTCACTCACTCACACACACCTCACTCACTCACTCACTCACTCACTCACTCACTCACTCACTCACTCACTCACTCACTCACTCACTCACTCACTCACTCACTCACTCACTCACTCACTCACTGTCTGTCTGTCTCTCTCTCTCTCTGTTTGTCTGTCTGTCTGTCTGCCTGTCTGTCTGTCTGTCTGTCTGTCTGTCTGTCTGTCTGTCTGTCTGTCTGTCTGTCTTCTCTCTCTCTCTCTCTCTCTCTGTTTGTCTGTCTGTCTCTCTGTAACCATGCCAGGGAAGGGGTCGACGGAAAGAAAGTGTCTTACATGTGGCACACTGTTGAATGTTGCCACAAAAAAATGTAAGGCATGTCTGACATTACAGCCAAATAAAATGAGACTGAAAAAAAAGTTGGAGGTCTTTAATCGCAAGCGTGAGAGCTGGGTCCAAGCCCACCACAAGAACCGGACCAGCTCTCACGTTCGGGACGAGGCTATAATGTTGGTATGCAACTGCATCCATTATTCTCATGAACTTCAGTTTTCATTTGTTGCTATAATTTTGCCCATTACATTTAAATATTAACATTTTATTGTCTTCTCATATGTATTGTGTATTGTATATTTCAAGCTTGAGAAATTGCAGGCCCTCGGGTGGAGGCCTGTTTTATTCCTGGGAAGACTTGGGAGAAAGCCAAACAACTGGATCTCAGAAGTTTTTTCCCCTCTCTGCCATCTGTCGGACACGTCGGTGGATGGTCTGGAAAGAATGAAGGCACTATTTGGTGTTGTTATTCAAGGTTACATTTTTTTTATTATTCATAAAAATAAATGTATATATTTTAAGCCATTGTTTCTCAACTCGTTGGTTGCCGTGAGGTAGCCTGCCGCCCCCGTCTGGAGCCAGGCCCGTCAGAAATTGTTGTCGTTTTGACTCATAGACTCCCTTAAAGCGATGCAAATATATAGGCTATATTAATTGAATAAATATATGTCTGTTTATTTAAAGCGGAAACGAGTAACATTTAAATATCTTTTAAACAGCCTCATGTTTCCTCTCATCATAAATTACCTTTAACAGCAAACGAGACCATCAGTGCAAAGAAAGACGTTTTTATATAGTTAAGTATGGGCCCTCAATGTATTGAGGGCCCGTAATTATTACTCTCCACCATACTTATTCTTCTGCTTCTTCTTCTTACTTCTGCCGCAAATTTCGAGCTGCTACTCCTCCCACACCGTTTCACTTAGAAACGCAAAAATGTCACAGAACGTCCGTCCCTACCCCGAAATGGTGTGCTATTATACAGTTTTTTGAATTTCTGCTAGGGGGCGCTGTTATTAAGCCCCGACTGAAGAAAATTTGAGAGGCCACACCCCGCACACCGGAGGTACGTAGAAGCTTTCGGGCCCAGCCGACGGGCGGGGCTCCACCCACGCGGGGATTGGCGGCCTGCGCAGGGCGGCACGTACTTTCAAAATCTCCACGGGATTTTCTAGTTTTTATTACTGCATTTGATCTGGTCATACACCCAGTCCGATTTTCGGTTCAGGTGTGCAGGCTCTATGGTCACATATCCGCATTGGTCGCAGATTTCAGTGTGGCGCAGGAACGCGATTTGAGAAGCCTATCCCTCCAGGTGAGGGAAGGGGAGCGGGAGCCTTGTTTGAGACAGTTGTTTGTCGTCACAATGACTGATAACGGGGCTGAACCATCAAAGAAAAAAAAGAAAATGCAATGAAGAAAAGCTAAAAGGGAGAGTGATAGGCGGGCGGGAGGGTGTTGCCAAGCAACGTATACACAATTTCACGGAGCGAACCTAGACTGCAGTGTTTACTCCTAAATGAATGAGCGGTAGCCTACTAAAACAAAGTTTACTTTGCCTCACCAGCATCATCAGATGACCATTATTCATCTGAAATAGTCATTATTTACAACAACATAAACACATTACCTCATCGTGGTCCATACTAACTGCCGTCTCTCGTTCATTCGCTTTATGTGAGAACACGGACTCAGTTCCAGCTCCGTGAGAGGTGACAATGCATCAACTCATTGCAATCAGGTGTGTTTGGCACTGACTGGCATTAGTTGATGCTGTGTCACTAACCACTCTCACGGAGCAGAAAAGAGTCCGGTGCCCTCACACTTTCAACACACGGACATGCACTATATTGCTTCCTGATTATTTGAATCTCGCACGCCCGGCACGAGCTAGAAAACAGCGTCACGACAGCTGGCGTCGTAAAAATACTACCGCTTTTGTTCAAAGGTGTCGCCAACGTGCCGTTTTACCCGTAGTAGCTTTAATGTTTCATATGGTTAAATTTAGATTGTTGAACTTTAGCATCACGTGCTTATAAAGTTTTAAAAGCATTTTAGTTGCACTTGTTGCATTACGTTTAAATTATGTTTTAACCGTGCATTAAAAGGCACAGTGTATTGCTGCACTTTAATTTCTAAACTGATTTGTATTGTTAAACTGGGGTCGGGACTTCATATCTAAGGAAAAGGGTGGGTTAGCGCTGTTTCCCAGTAAAATTATCAATAGATAAGTATAATAATGTTTCTGTTTGACGTGTTACGTTTGACAAAACCATGCAGATAGGTTGCCTTTTCAAGGCACTACACTGGATGGGAGCTTGTGATTCTGAAATAGCAAAGCAGAAAGTTATTACTCTAGGGGCCGGTTTCGCAGACATGGATTAAGCATAGTTCTGGACTAAATTGTACCTTCAATGGACAATCTCCATTCAAAATTCCATTTAGTCCTGGACTAGGCTTAATTCATGTCTGTGAAACTGGCCCTTTATGTCACAAGCTTGATTCCCCCCATGATTGACAATTTCTACAAAGTATGGAGATTTTAATGATACACTTCAATTAGAAAAAGTGTGATTTTACCTGTGAAACAAATCACAATTCCTCAACAAGCAACAAGCAAGCAATTCATCTCAAATATCTCTTTCACTTTACATCTCTGAGGACTTCCCTGAGCATTTATTTTTCGAGAAAGATGGTCCTACTAGGAGATATTGATTTCTATGCATCGCATGTAAAAACTACACAAGTTTCACATATGTTATGCTGTAGGACGTCCTGTTGGTCGTAAGGCGTGTTCCCAAGAGGCTTTTTGGGCGTCCTGAGATGATGCAATTGCATAGTGAGTTCTGTCCGCCTAAGTTTAACACCTAAGTAATGGTTAATTTAAGATTTCATGGGGTTCTATTTTGATGGCATGTCCTTTGACTTTGACGCAATATAAATACCTATCTCTCTCACGAAAATTCTAGATTGGATCAAATCTTTAGTTCGTTAAAATGTGAAATCTGTGAGAAGCACCAAAGTGTGGACAAAATACAAAATGGTTTTATAGTCTGATGGGCATGGCCAAAAACCCAATACTGCATTTTTGTGCTGATACAGCTTCACGTTCAAGTTTGTTGTTTATAGCACGGTCATGAAGCATGCTGGATGCTATTGCTGCAAACGTTATTTCGTCCACTGGGGAGACATCTTTTGGTACAGACAGTCGGGACCAATGTCAAATCGCACTTTCCGCCACTGCTGATCTGCAAAGGGGGTCAAAAGTTATTTCAAGGAGTTAAATGTATTTAAAAAATTAAAAATGTATGAAATACAAAAGGCCTTTCACATTGTCACTGCTCGGGTCCTAACTATTCAAAGTGTATAATTATCTAAATAACTGTTCTACTCAAATGAAGGTTGGACCCCCCAAGAGACACCTGCAGCCTCAACTAGGCCAGAGACACCTGCTACCGCCTCAACTAGTCCTCCTCCTGCTACCGCCTCAACTAGTCCTCCTCCTGCTACCGCCTCAACTAGGCCAGAGACACCTAGGCCTCCTCCTGCTACCGCCTCAACTAGGCCAGAGACACCTAGGCCTCCTCCTGCTACCGCCTCAACTAGGCCAGAGACACCTAGGCCTCCTCCTGCTACCGCCTCAACTAGGCCAGAGACACCTAGGCCTCCTCCTGCTACCGCCTCAACTAGGCCAGAGACACCTAGGCCTCCTCCTGCTACCGCCTCAACTAGGCCAGAGACACCTAGGCCTCCTCCTGCTACCGCCTCAAACTAGGCCAGAGACACCTAGGCCTCCTCCTGCTACCGCCTCAACTAGGCCAGAGACACCTAGGCCTCCTCCTGCTACCGCCTCAACTAGGCCAGAGACACCTGCTGCAGCCTCAACTAGGCCTCCACCCTGCCCTCCACAGACACCTGCAGCAGCCTCCTCAAATGCTCTTGAACAAGGTATGCAGAACAGGCAAAGGGAGCTACTATATAAAAAGAGCATTGTAATGAGTTGTAAGCCACACACAACCACGCACTTATTTCGTCAAATTAGAAAATTTAAACCACTTCTAGGCATTATTAATCCTGTATTCTTTTTTGGAATGAAAGAAGTTGGAGTTAAAGGTGCAGTGTGTAATATGACATCATCAAGAAAGTTCTAGACACTCCCTGGGTAACCCCAACCCTTTCGAATAATAACAGAAGCTACAGTGGCCTTCAAGGACAAGAACAATTCAAAATTTTAAACAATGCACCCGATGACATTCCAACTATGACACTTTCAAGATGGCGGCACTAGGCCTTGGTCCAAGATATGCAGAAATATGGACATATATGAGACCCTTTCTAAGGGAAAAAATAATAATTCAAAACATTTTTTAAAGCTATTATGCACTAAATTAAATGTACTTATGGATATTATAATTACTTTCTACAAAATATGCTAGGAAATAAAACCCAAAATTCTACACACTGCAGGTTTAATTGTGGTTTTTCTCTTAAATTCAATGCAGTATCCCACTTAGCTTTTGTCATAACCTTAAAAAGCCAAAAAGGAATTTCACTATTTATGATAAATAAACTGCATCTCCTTTGGTGGATTTCATGTTAAAGCAGCTGTGTCTCTTCAAATTGATTAAATCTTTACTAATCTAAAGAGCTGCTGGGCTTATAGCATCAACACAATGGAAGAAAAGGAGTAAAACATAGAGCTTAGAGACGACCCATTACTGTGATAAGTGCTCATGTGTGGATTTCGGGACACTTTGGGACTTTTCCTCCAGCCAGTGCAGGCTGAGTGGAATAACATACAGTACAGGCCAAAAGTTTGGACACACCTTTTCATTCAATGCGTTTTCTTTATTTTCACGACTATTTACGTTGTAGATTCTCACTAAAGGCATCAAAACTTTGAAGGGACATATGGAATTATGTACTTAACAAAAAAGTGTGAAATTACTCTTAAATAGGTCTGATATTTTAGATTCCTCAAAGTAGGCACCCTTTGCTTTTTTGACAGCGCTACAAACCCTTGGTGCTCTCTCAATGAACTTCATTAGGGAGTCACCTGAAATGGTTTAGCAAAGAATTCCACATGTGTTCATTCAAAGTTTTGATGCCTTCAGTGAGAATCTACATTGTAACTAGTCATAAAAATAAAGGAAACGCATTGAGCATGTCCAAACTTTTGGCCTGTACTGTAGGTGTGATTCTACCTATTAAAAGTCAATATAACAGTAAATAAAAAAATAATTTCTTAGTGTAAAGGCAATTAAAACTATTTTCTGTACATAATACCTATAACCATGCCTGAATTCCCTTATTTAGGACACAGATTGTTTTGTGTATTTTTGTAGCTTGGCATAAAACTTAGAGCAAAGACAACAGTTTTTTTCTTCCCGATACTGACCATACGATTTCAAAATACATCATAGTTGTAACAAGTGTCAATCGTTAGCTGCATTCAATAATTTTTTGCAAGCCCTGAATGCTTCCTGAGATTAAACAATGAGGGTTCATTATTTAAAGCTGTTTCTTTTTATGCAAATTATGGAAATAACATTTGACAAAATAAGACTTTATATTATAAGGTTTATATTAAAAACTGTGTTAAAATATCAGTTGCTGAGGTGTAGATGGATTGACTAGTTTGAATGTGTTCCTGTAATTGACAGATGATGGTGTGGAACAAGACCCTGGTCCTAGTCCACGGCTGCCAAGAAAAAGGAAGGGTGGGTACATGTGTAGAAATACAAACATTTGTCTACTACTTTTATTGGTGTAATGAAGTCTGTTTTACATCTAAAATTGTCTTTGACCTTTTAAGTTTGCATCATGTGTCAAATGTATATGTATAACATTTTGTATTTACAGTTACACTGTTAGAAAAACTTAGACGATTTAATTTGTGGATTCAATATTTAATGAACTTGCTTTCCTTTCAGAATGTCAACACCAGACAGGGAGAAAGGGGTTTTACCCTGTCAAGAGAGTAGCAAAGCACAAAGTTATCAAGGTTAAAAATCCCACTCAAACATCCACACCACATATATTTGCCAAAAAGAGGCATGTCTGAGCTAGTTTTGATATGATTGTGCCGATAGATTTAGATTTTAATTGCACGTTCAAGGTATTCGGTGTGAGCCAGGCAAATGTTTATACATGAACAACAACATTTTGTACCGAGTCTGTGCTGAAAAAAAGCCCAGTGTTTTTACATAGCTCAGGCTCTGTAAACGGGCATCTAAACAAAGGGATTGGGACAAAGTCTGGCAACACTTATCTCACCATTCAGCTACAGGCGGCGTCAGTGATGGCAGTAACAACTATGCTATTGAACAGGTATTAGGCCCGGAACACACATCCTACATCTACCTTTTTTTTAGTAACAGATTAGAGCGGCCACACTGCACGCTAAAGGTGCCCGTACGATTGCTCCAAGTCAAGGGTTTCTTGTTGTTTTGGTGATCAATTAAAATAACAAGCTTAATCTGGGATCGCTGACTCCACCTTTTGTAGTGCTTAACAGTTGATAGGGGCTGTATTTTGTAACTGTTGTAAAATATTCAATTCTGCCATCCAGAGAATCGTAACTCAAACAGTTCTCTATTTTTCAGGGGCAGAAGATGAAGCAAGTCCAGTGGGAGCCATGCAAGCTCTGGTATGTATGTATGTCCTGTCATGTGTAGCATTACCATGGCTCCGCCCGCCTACCTACTTCCGCCCAAATTTCATTTTCCCTTCAGTAGTCAGTCTGGGGCTGCGGTGAATTTCTCAGTTCAAGCTCAGGAAAATTTTCGACCGTCCAATCAGCGAACAGAGCGAGTGGCTGAGAACGATGACGTCGCGGTCGCGCTCCAGTTTCAGTTGAATGCTGCGACCAAACGTTATGCGATTGGTTGGCTGATCCAGAGTGGCACTGGGCAGATCCAATAGTTTTAAACTTCAACTGACACCCGCCTCTAAGTGAGTGAACGTTTGCCAAATAGAGCAGTTCCAGACCTTCTGTACAAATGAAATGAAGTACGATGGTCTGGTAGCACCAGGCTAGTGTAGCATGTCGCCAGCGAACAAGTGCATGCCATTTACAGATTAAAGGTACATTTTAAAGCTTAAATTAGTTTATAACTGCTACAAAGGTGCTCAATATGTGGTCACTAATAAATGTCATTATACACATCAAACATTTGCTGTGTCCGAAATAGGGATTTTAAATTACTCATTATTTGTGAGTCGACTTTTCGGAGGCATGAATCGACAAATCGATCGATTTACTGTGCCAGACAAAAATGGGGTGCATGTAGTTGTGGTGCTGATAAGAATGAGCAACTGCGCTTTCCTTAAAACAACACTGCTGCCGCCCGCGGTGTGTTCAGACTTCAGAATTTGCATCAAAGCCTTTTTGATAATAAAAAGGAGATGCTTTATTTAAACGCTGTCCATACGACGGAGGTGACTGTACAGTCCCTTCAGTCGCGCAGTCAGTTTGCCGACATGGCTCTGTGTATTTGGGCTTCAGACATACAAACCGAACGCGGAAGCCTTGCCCCTAGACAACTTTAACTATATCTCTGACAATCATTGTAGCTGTCAAACCCAAGACTTTTTCTGCACGGCGGCTCACTCGCTCACACTGGCAAGGTCTCCCGGTGATTTGGTAACCGTCACAGCGTTCCACTCGCTGCTTTGCTCGGGCGGAGGCTGTGTGTGAAAGTGAATTCACATCACGGTCATAGACAAATGCTTTGGCTGTGTTCGGAAAGCCATACTAACATCCTACTCATACTAATTTTGACTTCAATTTGAGTATGTGACGGTTGGGTATGAGTTTTGGTATGCGAGAAATTCCCGGATGAGTACTAACTTCCGGGAAGATTTTGTGTATGGATCGATTGTATACTTTTCCTACTCAACCGCCCCACAATGCATTTTTAAATTCTTTATTTACAATTCTGCATTTCCTGGACAACACAGGACTGTATGTAAAAATATAGTTCTATATCTAACCTGTGGAGGGTGGCAATACGCTAAACAGCGTCTAAACGGCCAGAATCTTATAAGAAGAAGAAGAAATTCTTTATTGCTTGAGTATACTTCAGTGTGAACGTTTCGACGCACCTACATATTTTGCACTGCACTGTTGACCCACAGCGGACATTTAATGCGTGCACATTACAGAAATGAAGCGCCTGCAGCGCGCTCGCGACCACACGTGAACTCGCATCACGTACGTATCCCATGTCCCCAAAAAAGTTGAGAATCGACACATTGTTCACATCCCTAGTCCGAAATCAGGTATTTACTTAAGTACACTTACATAGAGTTTAGACTTTTAGGCTCAGTGCTCTCAAAATTTCAAATACATTATTGTAGTGGAAAAAAAGTATTATGAATTTGCGGCAGAGCCCCAGCACAGGCTTCTAGGTATAAAAAGGATAAAAGTGTAGCCAGTATTTGTATTCTCCAGATGTTCGCCACACAATTTTTATTTCAACATCTTTGTAGGCCACCACAATTCAGCCATTTGCAAAAACATTGTTAAGCTTTATTATACTTCCCTGAGGAAAATATATTATATAATATAAATGCTGTAGTATTCTTTCTCAAATAGTAAAGTCTGAAGAAATGACTGAGGGAGCAGTTACCTTGACTGAAAAAATCCAATGTCCAAGTTTAGTGTATGGTGTGTACAAAAAACACAAAACATTTACTTTGTGTTCTTAAAAATGTTATCTATCGGAGTTCAAGGATCATTAAAGCTTTATACCACTTTCATTAAGAAAAATGTTGATGTGCCCTCTCGCCCTTTTCTACTCTTCATTAAAGCTGACTACCATTAACCTACTGTGACAAAATGGAAATTCACTGTAATGCAACTATTGGACACGGCTAATAGAGTCCTACTGTGTGCTGTGATGTGTCTACAGCTTATCAACATAAACAAAACAACTGAACAATTTTTTCTTTTCTGTCTTACAGTGGAAAAAAATGGCCATTGGAGTGGGTTGCAGATGGAGATACGTGTTAACTTCGCCATCAGCCGTTTTGTGTTTAATTTTTGAAAATGTTCCCTTTTGATGTTATTTATTTTATATTGTAAGTTGTTAATTTTCATTCAACGTTTATAATAAAGCATTTATATGAAACAAACGTGTATTTATTTAAGTTTTAATTCCAATGAGTGATTATACTGTAACAAAAGCTAAAACATTTTCCTTTTTATTTTGTTGCCTCTATCACCAAGATTTATTTACAGTCGATGGAGCTGTATGAGTGTTGGAGTTGTGTACGAGCGTCAAATCCTGATGTATTGGGAGCACTATCTAATGCACCTTTAATAGAATAGAATAAAATATCTTTATTTGATCAATAAAGATTATTTGTATGAAGCATTCAAATGTGTATTATTCTAATCATATAGGCCTACTAATTGTTTGGTTTGTAAAAATTAAAATAATTTAAGGGCTTTTAGTGTAATTTCTGGAGCTATGCTTTCTTTAATGCTAGGCCTAATTGTTAATGTTGTTCCACATGCATCAGATACTTTGAAAGTCACTTGTTGAATACAGCCACGAGACAAATTTATGGATATAATAGATACAGGTAAGTCACTAGCAATGAATTAATATCACTCCAGCTGACTCTTCTCTCATCTTGATAAACAGATGAATGATTGCATGTCTCATTAAGAGAAACTGTTTATTAAAAATTAACAATAAAATCTGTCTGAAAATCATAATTAATTCAGGATCACAGTGTTCATTCTATGAAGGTCTAGGCCATATGATCTTAACCATATTGTAATGAAAACGGTTACTTATTTATCCACTTTAAGCATACAAATCTTTGGAGAATCCCACAAAGATCACCAACCACAGACGTCTCATCGAAGATAATAGCCTCGTTCGAGATTTCGCCGTCTTGCTAAGACCTGCGCAACTATGACGCTCGGCTTGCTGAGCGCACAGCATTTTTGTTGTGCGCTCAGCAAGACGCGCGTCATAGTTGCGCAGGTCTTGCTCAGACCTGGGTAAGTCGAACGAGGCTATTGATAGTATGGCCATGCGTCACAAGGTTTTTTATTATGAAATTGTAATAATGATTAATTGATTTCGTAAGCAATTCAAATATAAATGTGCATGACATTTCAGGACTTTGAACACTGCGGACACTGGGGAGTGTTCATAAGCCTACTAGGCCGCTTCTAGCTTTCATCAACTATTAATATTTTTCCAACAAATTGCAGTTGCCCTGTGCTACACTGGTTCATTTTGAAACAACATTAAATGTTATCAAACTATCATCTGCACTTACACTTTATAAAAACAAAAAATAAATCGCGGGGCGAAAGCCATCAGGTTGTTTTTAAATCGTGAAAAAAACAGTTTGGTCATTGAACGCACCCCGTTCTTTTGGACAAACAGCAGCTGGTAACACGTCACTTGTAGCCAATATTTATATTTTTACAACATTAATCTCCCTATAATATGAACAAAATATGTTCAGGTTATACTTTATCTCTTGAAAAACGGGCAGAGGGTTTACTTCTCAAACGTTTTCACAACCCTAACCCTAACCCGGAAAATCAATCAAAAAACTACAAACGTTCGGAAAATGCAATACACGTCAGTGTGCGACTGTATGTTTTTTGTAGTTCTAAAGTGTTTCCCTTTTATGTGAACATGTTTCAGAAAACTTAACAAGTGAATAATAAGTTTTAGGGACTGGGGAGCACATTTATGTGGTCAGATTTCATTTTTGATTTTGTTAATTGGGTGAAATCATGTTTTTTCCTGGTTTTTACCCTACCCTGTTGGTTTGACTAAGGTCAAGATAGAAGAGGTCAAGAGCTTTCAAAAAATGTTTTCCCCATGTTTGTATCACATTGTGTTGATTTTCTGTAAGCCTTCAAAAGTGCCTCAGGTTCAAGGTTCAAAGGGCATTCCTGAGGAGCAGGAACCATCCAGATTGTTCACAGGTGCATATCTGTACACTGCAGATCCAGACCTTTCCAACGATGTCTTCATTGTCATCCTACGACAACGTTTTATTTTCACCTTGGTCCCTGTCAAGGCTCTTCCATGTATAGTTTCTCACACCCTATATAGAGCTAAGCTGATAAAATCACTAAAACATATTTCAAGGGATATTTAGTGGCAAAATGTGTTCTACATATTGATGGTGACCTTATCCTTAGTCATGCTTTTCAATTTGGACCAGTTCAAACACCAATTACCCCTTAAACTACTTCATGTTTCATATAAATGTTTCCCCATGTACTTGAAATTACCATTTATAGCCATTGTGTCCCCTTCCCCAGGGCTGAAAGGATAACCCTGGATGTACCAACAGCATATGATATGATAATGACAATGTATTTCTCTGTGCAGTACTTTTTAATCAGATTTTTACAAACAATTGCTTTTAATTAACTAAGCTATGAACTTTTAAAAGAAAGTAGGCCTGTGCCAGACACATGAGAGGCTTACTTCACTGGACAATGGTTTATATTTAACTACTCCATCACAAGATATGGGTCTGCCTCTTTATATTATTTTCTCTTTGACTAGTTATTGTTGTTTTTGAATAACTAAGCTCAATCCGGATCAGAAAAGGCAATATACACTCACTGGCCACTTTATTAGTTACACCTGTTCAATGGCTTATGAATACAAAAAGCTGATCTTCCAATCACATGGCCTCAACACAATGCATTTAAGCATGTAGACGTGGTCAATAAAACATGAAGTTAAAACATGGGAAGGGGAAAGGAAGGGGATTTAAGTTACTTTTAACCTGTTGATGTTGCAAGGCAGGATGGACCCATGCTTTCAGGTTGTTTAAGCCAAATTCTGACCCTACCATCTGACTTTCACAACTGAAATCGAGACACATTACACCAGGCATGACTTTTTCAACCTTCTATTGTCCAATATTGGTGATCCTGTGAGAATTGTAGCCTCAGTTTCCTGTTTTTAGCTGACAGGAGTGGCACCCGGTGGGGCCTTCTGCTGCTGTAGCCCATCTGCTTCAAGGTTGGTCGTGTTGTCCGTTCAGAGATGGTATTCTGCATACCCTGGTTATGTAGTTATATGTGTTAACAAGAAATTGAACTGCTGTACCTAATAAAGTGGCCAGTGAGTGTATGTCAAAGATTAGCTTGAGAGAGCAGGCTGATTGTGGCTGTTGTTTTAGAGGTCAAATGTGTCTCAATTACATATCAATATGTAGAATTTGTAGCCTTTATAATTTTGGACATACTGATAAATTCTTATTAGCAAAAAATAAATCTGATGGCTACGATCTTTTGGTTATATATCCGTTACAGGGCCTATAAGAGGTTTAGGCTGTAAGGATTGAGCTAAAAAAAAAAGAAACATGAACAATTTCACTTTTTATTTTTCAAATATATAGACAAAAACATTGCATCATGAGGCAATTTAAATACACTGCTGAATCTACCCTGTGTTCCAAATCGCATACTCTTTCTTTTCTTTATTCTACATACTACTTCTGACGATAAAAATAATCTAGTTAGGATGCAGTAGACATACAATTGGGACATACGTATACTTATGTATTTCATCATAACAATGCGCCTTGATCTTGCCCCTTGCTTTTATATCCGTCACATCCCCGTTTGTTTTCATATGGAGGCTCCGTCGATGTGACGTCACTTCACGTGCGCACCGGATTGTGGGTCAGAATCGCCCAAATAGAATGCAGTTTTCAACACTAAAAATAATCTTGGCCTTTTGTAGTAGACATCCGGGTACTTCTAACCACCCTAAATCTGGCCACAAGAATCAGGACATCCTAAATCTTTTTCTACCATACTAAATAGTACAAAGTATGCAATTTGGAACACAGGGCTAATTTCATTGCTACCTGAAGTTATGGCATGGAAAATCACTTCTGTATCGTCACACAAACACCATAACATACCACTGCATTCAAGACTCCATTATGGTTATTGAGCATTGTTTTTTATAATGTATTTCATGTTTTAACAACAATGAAGTGTTCACTGTCGAGTTAGTACCACTGTAATGTTAAAAACATGACTGTTTTCAAACAATGAAACCATATTAAAACATTGTGATTGCACAGAAGGATCGTCAACTAGCAAAACAAATGGCCTAAGCAGTACAGGTAGAATTAGTATTGTGTGCAGTAAAGTTCATAGGTTGTAAAGATGTATCCTCTGCCCTAACCAGATGGGCGAGGCATTTGTAGGATAAAGCCAGTGGTGGCCAATATCAAAGTAAAATTACGTTTAGTAAATTACTAAGTTTTTGAGGTGATAGTAGGGCGATTTTGTTAACTATTTAATGTGACTGTCCAAACGTAAATCTGATTCCATAATAACCCCAAGATTTCTGGATGTATTCAAGGTTTTAAGGGAAAGAGAGTGAAGGTGTTGGGTTACTTTTAACCTTTATTTTTTAACACCAAAAAAAAATATCTGTTTTGTCCTCATTCAGTTGTAGGAAAAGTCTTTGACTTGCTCAATGCACTGGCACAGAAGATCTATAAGGCGATAATCGTTTGGTGACGTATATTTGAGTGTCATCAGCATCGCAATGGTGGTCAATATTATTGTTTCACGTGATTTGTCCTAATTGGAGCATGTAGATGTTGAATAAAGTCGGTCATAAGATTGAACCTTGGGGGATTCCGCACCTTACGTTACACCCTGCTATGGATATAGCTCCACTGCATTGTGGGTCAGCCTCTTTAGGCAAATGCTAAGGGAGCAAACCCTGACAGAAAAGCAGTGTGTTGGCGGTGCACAATAGGCAGGCCTTAACATATCAAGGACCCGGCAGCCTCCTGCAGTCAGGATGGGGACTGGTTGCCTTGTGTGAATGTGTATGATTGCTGTATGTTTGAGGTGGTGGTCGGAGGGGCCGTTGGCGCTGAATGGCAGCCACGCTTCCGTCAGTCTGCCCCAGGGCAGCTGTGGCTACTCTCGTAGTTTACCACCACCGGTATGACTGTGTGTGTGAACGAATTGAACCAGGAACCCTGTAAAGCGTCTTTGAGTGCCTAGGCAATAAAGCGCTATATAAAACCTATCAATTATTATTATTATTATTATATTATTATGCACCAAAAATCTGGAAAAAACTCCCAGAGAACTTGAGGTCTGCTGCAACTCTCAGTTCTTTTAAATCGAGTCTGAAGACTTTTTTGTTTCCATTTTAACCTGCAATTTTTATTTTATTTGCTTCTTTTATTCGCTTTTAAATGTTTTATAATATGTTTTATGTATTCTAATCTTGCCCCTGTAAAGCACTTTGAGTGGCCTTGTGTCTGAATTGTGCTATATAAATACACTTGCCTTGCCTACGTTGGTTGGTTCTGATACTTAGTCGCCAATGGAAACAAAATAGTTTCTATCTTGTTAATATGACCTGAACCAGTTTAAGACTGTGCCTGAGAGCCCCATCCAGTTTTTCAAACAGTACTATGTTAATCCATTGCCAAACAAGAAAAAGGATGCAAAAAAAAATCACAAAGGCAGAAAGGTTAGATTGATTGATGGGAGAAACATGGAACATATTGCATCTTTAACTAGGATGCTAAGTTTTTGCAAAAAAGAGAAAAAAAACTACTCCTACTATATTACAACGACTTTTTTTTGTTTGTGTTATTTTTTATATTTTTAGTCACTGTCCTCTGTGCTCTCGTACAGGTCATCGAGATCCTCTTGGATGTCTTCTTCTTGAAGCAGGGATTCAGCACCTGGTCCCAAAGCCTGACGGTAGCTTGCACACACAGCTTTGTGTTTTTCCTCAAGATCTAAAAGCCTTTTTCGAAGAAGACAAATAAATCCTCGATGGCCGTCTTCACTTAAATTTCCTAGAAGGAATAAAACAAAGGCAGAACAAAGCTGTAACTAAATTGTGCTTTACATACACTTTTGTAACACTAATTACCATAAACAATATAATGTAACAACAAACAGATCGTACCTCTGTTTTCACCAGAATACAGTTCTGCCGTCATTCTCCTGATGCTGGCAGACAGCTGGTTCAGGTAGGTGCAGTGGTTTTTCATCTCTTTGATAAGGATGACTTTTTCTTCTTGCAGACGCAATTTGGCCATGCATGCATCGAAGATCTTTTTTTTCTTAGCGATATTGCTGATTCCTGAAATCAGACAAAAAATCCCTCTTAAAAATTGTCGTAGGTACATTTCAATGGTAGGAATACCTTTAGAAACTAAAACACAAGTAATGTATTCTAATCTGAGAAATAAGTGGAAATAATTTTTCTTTAGAAATTAAAGATCAGGTTTCTTACTCTCCTCTTATACTTCATTAGCAGACAATCTAACATTTAACATTTTTATGCTATAGAAACTATGTTGTCTCATATTTAAATTATGTTAACACCGTACATAATTTAATGCACACACATAATAGCCTTAAAACATAAATTGTTTCATACCACCGCTGTGCATCTCCCATGGCCAGATCAGACTGTCTTCGTCATCGTTTCCCCCCAACAGAGACAGCTTTCCCTCCACCTTCTCCTCAGCAATGCGCCCCTCCTCTGGAACCTGCTCATTGTACCGCCTGATGGTTTCGAAGAGTTTTTTCTTCTCTGCCCAGAGTTTTCTTCGCCTTAGATGGCGAATTTTGTTGCTGTCTGCAGTGACAAATCACATAAAATCATGTTCAACAAACTTGTATAAAAGATATGACCAAGTTAAATCAAATTATGTTTAAGAGAAATATGTGTAATATAATTATAACAAACATAACTTTATAATAAAAAAGCGTCAATAACAGGCAAAATCTATGTTACATTAAATGGAAAAATTGTTAAAACCATAACACAAAATAATTGAGATAAGACATCTTCAAAACCTAAAATGAAACAAAAGATGAATACAAACATACCGGTCTGACTGTAAAGGTTCGCTTTTTTCTGATGAACCCCAAGAAAAGTGTCTTCAATTGATTTTTGAAGCTGCTGCTGGTCATCAGATCCGGTATCCGCAGCATCTTTAGAAAACATTACAATATAAGTAAACAATCACAATGTTATTAAAATTAACATTTAGGTTTATTTATTTAAAGCCCAAAATCTATGGTAACAGTTTTTATTTCAAGTCAAAGTCCACTTATTTGTTCTTTCACACAGGGACAGACGAAAACAAACATTACAAATGAAGTCTGGTTCACTGCAATCACAGGGTATCTGCAGGTTTCAGCATGTCAAATGTAAGACTTTTTAAGACCTTTTTAATACCACCTTGAATGAAATTTAAGACCTAAAACACAATAAATATAGGCGATATTTGGGGGGTCCAGCTGTATTACAACCCAAGCATAGCTTGTGTGTCACTCAATGAGACTCATTCAAGTTTACTTTTTGTCTGTTTATTGAACATAAAGTGATACTCATTTATATCAGAAGCTAGGAAGAAAGTAGCCTCTCCTAGATACTATCTCAGGGTATCTGTACATTTTAAGACCTCTAATGAATACCAATACCTTGGCAAATCTACAAACTACACTACAGTATATGCTCTGTTAAGAGTTTTATTAAGTTTGAATATCAAATATTCAATGCACTTTAGCTAACAACTGCTGTCTAATTACAGAAAATAAAAAATGTTCAGCAGTCTGAATGAAGACAATGTCCCCCCGCATTTACCATCAAATAAATATAAGAGATCACTGTAAAGGCAACGTGAAAACCCATCATTACCACCTGTTCAACCTATTATAGAGCTGTATCAATTGGTTTACATTTTCTGATTAATCGAGTCACAAGAACAGTTTAATCAATAAAGAAAATGTGTTAGCTGCAGCATGCAGTAGGCTATTAGAATGAAATACAAAAATCTGGTAATTTATGGGGAAGAATGTCCTTCAAATTTTAATGAGCCTAATTATTCAATAAACAACAAACTTAGTCCATTAACTTTATTTTTCAGAACTTATGGCAGAAACTATTTAAAAATTGGTTCCAGAGGTGAATGTTTTTGCACTTTCAAAATCGGGAAATAGGCTACAGTAAAGTAGGCATAGCATACTGTATATACAGGTTTGCATAACTGGGGGATGCCCACGGGACCTGCGGTAATTTGCTAAATGTTTTATTTTCTTCATATTGTCGTAGGCAGCCAGGTTAATAAACTGCGGGTATTGTAGGGTTGTACCGAATGGTGATGGAAATGTAGGCTACTGTCTGCGATTGACGGGACGATAGGTAATAGTTCTTAACTAGCCGTCAGAGAGCGAGGGCAGAGTGGAGAGAAAGAAAGCGACAGACAGAGAGAGAAGCAGCTGATCGCGTCTCACTCTGTGAGCTCACGGCAACGCGACCTGAATGACCGTCTGATGAGCAGCTATTAATTAATAAATATAGATACATAAAATGTTTTACTAAACACAATAACTCATTTTGTTTCTGTGTGAGTTGCGTTTGGGTCAGTAGCCTACCTACATCGCCAGCGGGCGGGTGGTTGCACACCTACGGAGTAGCGGCAGTGTGTGGTCACGGGGTGAATAAAGCCAGCCATGATATTTGTCGTCCACCCTCCACCTCTCACTGAATTTATAATAGCAGGACATGCATTTCGCTGGGTTGTTCTCCCCTTTCTTGCTTTCACGCGACCGACTTCAAATTCGGAGGCAGGGGACACACATTCTTCTTCTACGTTTAAATGCGGATCACAGCCACACACGGCCGTACTGCCTCAAGCGTAGTGTCGGAATTTTATATGAGCAGTTAGTAGTAGCCTCTCTACATCTCCTTCTCGGAAAGTCGTGGAAGAAAAAAAATATATAACATTGAATAGTCCTGCCCCAACAAATTTAAGACCTTTGAGTAATAGATTTAAGACCAGCATATCACATTTTTAATGAATTTAAGACTTTTTAGACTTCCGCGGACACCCTGAATCAAGACAAACCTGTAAAGTGTGAATGCACCCAACCTCTCACAATTATTACTACAAGTGAAAACTAGAAAAACAACTACATGCCGTGACTTGAGAACAAATGCTGTCTGACCAGGGCCCACAACACCAGAAAAGACCCACCTATTGTCACCATGGGCTGTTCTTTCTGCTGCCCTCTGGTAAGAGGTTTAACAGCATCTGGCAAAATATTATTGCAAATTTAAATTCTACCACAAGCTTTTCCGTAGCATTTGTATTTAATATTTCATACTTATGTTATACAGTAGTACTTAAGTCTAAAACTACATAGAAAAATGTTTAGAAAATACTTTACCATCCTTCGCCCACTGTCTCACGTCTTCTACCCACTGGTGCACCATGTCCTCAGGGCAGTCAAGGTCACTGCACAAATCAGTTAGTTTCTGAGACGCAGCCTCAGCCTTTTGCAAAGTCTGCAGTTAAAGAAAGACAACAACAAACCCAGCTTTTGGCACACCATTCTCACTGTCAACTTTGAAATATCATAATATGTTTTTTGTGATTAAGAACCCATTCAGAAAATTGGTTGTTTGTTAATATGGTCAGTAAACCAGAAGTTTTTCATGTAATGTGGCACATACCTTGACATATCTGCAAGACAAAGCAATATGTAGACCATCTTGCTTCCGCTTGTTCCACCCAATGGCATGTATGGTCAGCATGTCATTCCTGGCTTTTTACCAAAACAAAGCATGTCATGTCACTTGTCTGAGCTGAGCTTTACAGTATTCCTATTAATAATCATGGTATGGACTTTGGCTCTGTTGATAATAAATGGTGTGATATTACTGGTGGATTACAGGAGCCACTTTATCCAAGAGTACCTATTTGCAGACCCATGGAGAAAAGGAGCTCCACTGGAAGCCACGCCCCGAACTCATTTCATTGGTCAGAATTGTAACCTACTCTGAGTTTGTTTTCACTTCACGCTGCAGCTCCGACTGAAGAAAGAGTCACTGCCACAACGCGGCCCTGTACAGTTTAAAGCGGGATGTTTTTATCATTTCCTGATGATTTTACTTTTGACCGATCATTTATCTGATCAGTAGCGTAGTTCTCAGCCCTCGTGCCGTTCATATGCGGCCACCTTACACGTTGTGACATGCTCTACATTCAGATTAATAAACGTATTGTATGTATTTGTTTATTTATTAACAGGAGTTTTTTTAACGTATGTGCCACTGAACATAGGCTATTTAGGCTATGCATGGTTAAAATGTAATTCTGCGGCTGCACGCGATCGTTACTGTTCAAATTGCGTCATCACAAAGTCACAGACGAGCATCGATCGTTAGCTTAATATGAATATAGAAATTATATAATAATTAAAACTGTGATCACTAGAGGACAAGGGATCTGGTAAATCAATCAGGATCTAGAATGGAAACTGTCACCTTATGTGTCTGTCTTTCACCCCACTTTTAAAATGAGCTGTTTATTTTAATGTGGTGGCACTTTTTGTGTGTTATTGATAAGAGTTTATATTTGCATGTGATTGACCTAGGCTACTTGTGGTAATTGTGAATTAAAGAGACGGATTTCGGAAGATGTACACAAAGCTTCGTTGCTTCATTCATCTTTTACCTCAACATCTACTTTTTACCACCGTCCTGGCCACTTGGGACCCTTAACAAACTGACGTATTTTACTGTGTACTAGCACCATAACCGGTGGAAACTGTGTATTATTATTCACCGCTAGGTGAACTCCGGCAGTAAAACAAAAAGAAGAAAACAAATTCAGAGTAGGTTACAATTCTGACCAATGAAATGAGTTCGGGGCGTGACTTCCGGTGGAGCTCCACTTTCCCCATGTGTCTGCAAATAGGTGCCTCTCACTTTATCTGTCAGCACAAGATTAAAGACTAGTTGAAATTATTAGAAAAAAATGTCTAACAGCGGCATATCACCAACATATGAGCAGGAAAGTGATTTCCATTCCATTGTAAAATTTTAAGATTATAATTTCTATTGCATTGTTTTTTTTTTAAATAATTAATGACTACAATAAAACCAGTACACTTAAATTTTGTTAAAACACATTATCAAATACAATACAAAACTTACCAGATTTGGTCATATACTTGGTTGTGAGGGCACAACGAGAAAGGTAGCTATTAACCATTTCCACCTCTTCTCCTGCAGTTGTGCCAGCACCCTCTTGATTTCTGCCACTCCAGATGATCTGTCCAGTTTTAAACACAAACACATTATATAATGGTATGTAATAAAAATACAATCGTGTTGTCAAAAGCGCTAATATATAACATGTCGATAAAGAATATCTAAAATGGTTCAAACTCTATCTTTCTTTTTTTTCAGTATCAATACATTTCTTCTGGCTGCATTTTTTCACCCTCCTCTTCAACATAAGGTTGTCAAATTGCACCACTGTAATGCCTACTTACTACCACCACCTCCAAAAGTAAATTAACTCTGCCCCCAATCCAGTATTAACATGGTATCAGACATCAATATTTTTTTTAAAGCATTGTATCCAATTAATTCCAGTATCATGACAACACTACCTCGCACTTTGTTGAGTGGGCTTTTGCGTGCATGATGGAGAGGAATGGCCTCATCTGCAGTAAAGGGGTTAGTTCTTTCATGGAGACAGCCAACTTCTCCAGGTAGGGCCAGTACTTGCAGGCAATGTCTGTGCAGTAGAACTGCCCACTTGTGGCTACCTGAAGGTCTTTTTGCAGGTAAAGCGGATAGGCAAAGATTTCACCTCTGAACATGTTCAGGGCCTTGAGTAGCACCCCATGTCGGCAAACGACGACCTCAAGGCCCTCCTCGTCCAGTTTGCTTGCTTTTCTAGCCGTTTCACGAGCAGCAGACCAGTGACTGACACCGCAGCTTCCTCTGCCAGCGGTCTGCATAAAAAGGAAAATCCTGGTTAAGATCTGACTTACTCTAATTATTACAATTAATCATTGCTTGGAAGAGATGTTCGATACTGCTCAAATGGCTTCCTCAGAGGGAAGATACTAGTCTGTGATACATAAATAGACCTAAACTGGTCTAGAGGGACATAATAACTAATTCTTATTTTTTTTGTGACACACTGTACTGTAGCAAATTTTACTTACACTTTTCTGTTTGCTCATGATGTCCCCCACAAAGCTTTGCACATCAGCATCTTTAGCTATAAAGGTTCCATCAAAATGGGGTTGTTCGGACCTTAATAATAAAAGACAAAATAGTATGTTAAGTTAAAAAAATTATGTTCAGTTAATTTCATTACATAGCAATAATTACATAGCAAAAAAAGGAAAAAACTCACCCTTTTGACTGCCGAAATCTGTAGACTTTGCGGTTTCCATCTGCACACAGAGCCAGCATGTTGGGAGTACATGCTGGGCAGGTAAAATGCTCCACACTGGACAGTATTTCACACTGGAAATTACAATATGTGAACTCCAAAAAACTTCTTTGGAACATGTCTCCATGTATTTTTCCAGTCTGTACATTTTACAGTTGATAACGAAAGAAGGAAGGATAGAAGGAAAGAACAACAAGTGTTAAATTATAACAACTATAGTTTTATCCTTGTCACTACTTTAGGCAACTTTGGTCAACACCATTCTTACTCTTCCAAAGTGAGAAGTCCTCCCGTCCAACATGCGCAAAAACCCCTGTCGCGATAAATTTGGTGCTTCTGTTTTCATTTCTTCAAATGTAGTGAAAAGGTCAGCTGCAAACAAGGTTTCGCTTTTAACAGATGCTGGCCAATACCCAGATCTAATCAAATCTTCCCGGTCAGGTGTCCACTGGGCTTGGCATGACTTGCATGCCAAGTTTGGAAGGTATAGATCATACCGACCTAAACAAAATGGTAAAAAAATGTAGAACGGTAAATGCAATGCTACTTATAACACAATTAAATATGAAAATATTGAAAAATAAATACATAAAAATAAGTAAAAAAGCAATAGATTAGACCATTTATTGTAGCCAAAATGACTGCTCTGCCAGCTGACTCCATGATGCTTGTCGGTTCACAAGAGCATAAATCAGGTCTGGCAGTAGGCAATAGACGAACTGAAAAAAAGGTGATTAAAGGAAATAATATCACACAAAAGACAAAAAAATAAAATGTAGCAACTTTCAAGTAAATTACAAAAGCTCTACCTTGACTGACGAGTTCATATCTGCCATCCTTCTGCACACAGCAAACCCCTGGCTCAATGGGCTTGAACACGCCACTGATGCAGGCCTCACGATTGTGGAGTGCTAGGGCCTGATGTTTTTCCACATCGCAAACCATGCACAGCCACTCATTTGGCAAGCAGTCTCTGCATCGAAGGACTGCTGTAGATGAACAGTGGCAGCATTTTTTGTTCTGAACCTCATTGCATGACAGCAAACAGTTGACATGAGAGGGCCTGGCTTTACGCCACTCATCCTCGGCTGCAGACTGACGCGATGACCACGATGCAGACGTTGATGGATGGTCCTCCAATGGAATGTCCGCCGCTAGAAGGTCACGAAGTTTCTGCATCTCGTTTTCTGAAGCACATTTTTTTTTAAACATAAAATACATTTGACATTTTTTTGGCTAACTTGCTTAATCAGAGTAAGTAGTCATCCTACCAAGTAAGTGTTGAGAGCAGTCTGACACTACATGATCCTTCCCAGCTGACTCGAAAGGGGAGTCCTCGCGAACAACCTGAGAAACAACTGAAAGAATATAAAGACAGATAGTAGAGATGAGTTTAATCTGTTCAAAATAAAATGTTATTATAGCGTCTACAAAAAAGTAACATTAAAATGCAAGAAAAAAGTGGAATAACATAGGTGTAATTCTTCCTATTACATGCACAGTGGTCTTTTTGAGGGCACATTTTAAGGTATCATCATTAAATAATTTAAAAAGTCAGGAAACAAGACAGATTTAAAAAATATTCATAAGAGGTAAAGTCTGACTATACTAACACACAACTGACATTCTCCACCAAGTCAGGCTTTGATAGAGATTATTTAAGTGGGTAATCACAACAAATAATCTTGAAAGGCATACAATACCTGTAGCTGAGGCTCGCTTCCGAGTCTCTCCACTTCTGCTCCTTTTGGATATTGGACGACCATCTGAATCCCTCTCCACCCATTTCACTTTTGCTTTTGCTTTTTTGCCCTTTGCCTCATTTTCCTGCCCGACAAAAAGTCATTGTTTGATGACACTTTGTAATTGAGCCATAAAAAGCAGTATGAAGAAAAATATTAGACAAAAACATGGGGATGAACAATATCAATGCAAGATAACTGTCTCAATAAAAACTGACACTCACTTTTCTCACTTTTTCTCGAGCAAGAAATATGTCAGCCAGGAACATAGCCTGCTCTGCCTTGCCTCTGTCCTGGTGATTAGCCATTTCAACAGCGCTTAACAAAGAAAGCATGAACAGCATGATTAGAAGAAGAAAAAATTAGAACACAGTGTAGGTGGATTTAGGCATGGTAAAGTCAAAGTCAAAGAGCATGCATGTTTGGACAGTGAGTTGGGTGAAGGATAGAAATAACATAAGATAAATAAGATAATAAGAAAACAAAGCACACATACTTACTTGGAGCCAGTGGCTTCTCCAGACAGACAGACAGACAGACAGACAGACAGACAGACAGACAGACAGACAGACAGTGAGTGAGTGAGTGAGTGAGTGAGGTGAGTGAGTGAGTGAGTGAGTGAGTGAGTGAGTGAGTGAGTGAGTGAGTGAGTGAGTGAGTGAGTGAGTGAGTGAGTGAGTGAGTGAGTGAGTGAGTGAGTGAGTGAGTGAGTGAGTGAGTGATTGAGTGAGTGAGTGAGTGGCTCTTAAAAGAGCCGTTGTTTTTAGTGAATGATGAAATATGATAAAGAGCAGGAAAAGACGGGATCTGTAAAACAGAGGAAAATGAAAACACTATTATTTATCTTGCAACAAGACTTCCAGGATATCTTATGTTAGAAATGCAGAACAATATAATGTAAAATTATGCTTAATGGACCTTCTCTTCAACCATCCATGTTTAGTCTCATTCAGAATTACAGTTGATATCTACTTAACCTAGCTGAATTATTGACATAAAATCAGTACATTGTTAAGCCAACATGATCATTCACGATTATTAACTTTTGTCAGGGATGTGTAAGCCTTAAGCTAAGGAAAAGCCCCACAGTACAAACATTATAGTTTAGGTTAAATGCAGGCTACAACCAAATAGCAATTTTTAAAATGGACCTTTTCCGAATAGATCACACTTACAATAAAATAATGAAGACTTGACCTTTACTGAATATAAAGATGGATGAGAATAAACGTTAGGGCCACACCGGATGTGGTTGCACACACCAGGAACACACTGGCTGGCAGATCGCAAGCCCTCACCTCAGGCAACTACTTTTGATTAGATTTAATTAAGTATTTTATTTCTTCTTTTTAACCAGCGTGAATTTAATTACACGTGCTTGCCGAGAATTGCATGCACCTCGCGGGATGTTTTTAAAGGTCTAAACAGCTTATACAGCTTATATTTGAGACTGCTCTGAGTCAACACTGATCATTTCAGACATATCTCCTCTCCTGGTCAGCGATTATGGACTGAATAATGCCTGCACCCTTATTTCAGACTAGGAGAGTGCAATATGTTTGACATTCTAAGTTTTGAATGAGAACAGTCAAAAACATAAGCTGCCTAAGCTGTAAAGAGCTTCATAAAAACGTCTGTTTGTTTTCATCGGAGGTGTGCGCGCTCCCGCGAGGTGCATGCATTTCTCTGCAAACACGCATTATTCGTCATGTCACCTGGCCCTGACTGCGCTTCAACGCGCTAAGGCAACACCGGGCGCGGATTTGGACCTGTAGGGAACCGAAAGAGAAAGCACATCAAAAGTAGATAAACACACAGCAGGTATTGCATTGTAATCTGCTGCCGTTGTTACTAACCCATCAGATATACCAGCTTGTGATCTGCAAGCTGGTCCACTCCTATTTGCGCCTGGTGTGTCCAACCAAATAAACAAAGCTGTGCAACACTAACGCATCCGGTGTGACCCTAGTTAGCCTCAAAGAGTTTCAACTATCTAGGCTGATATGGACACCTAATTTATTGATTATATTTGAGAAATATCAGATTCAATAAACAAAATTCTCCAATTCTCACCTCTCCATCCAAGATAGAAATGTGCTCATACAGTAGGTGTATTAAAAGAAGTGCTCGATGAAAATTAACCTGTAAAAATGATCTAATGCTGCTTAGATTTTAATTATTTCCCTATGTTACTATAATTACATTTTCATATGGATAATATATATATATATATATATATATATATATATATATATATATATATATATATATATATATATATATATATATATATATATATATGTGTGTGTGTGTTTTTTAATGGAATAGCCTTTTAGATAATTTAAACAGATTATTTAAACTATGCTGTCCTAAGGCTCGTACTTTCATATTATTATATATTGTGCTTTTTTTTATGCATCATCCTC
>CM047518.1:27426869-27449369 GCA_026122265.1 Ammodytes dubius
CCCTAACCTAACCCTAACCTATACCTATCTCCCTTCTATTTTTAATAATTAAAACATAAGTCGATTAATTGTCAAAAAAAATCATATATACTCCAAATGGCCTGAAACGTGCTCCTAAATACTTTTTGGAAAAATTATTTTCTTAGGACTCAGCACTTAGAGAAAATTTCCCAAAATTTTACATGGGGGTCAATGGCAGCTATATGAAGGAAGTGAGCTAGAACTCCAAAACTTCGCACACATGTTAATTCGATTTAACCCTAACCTTAACCCTAACCCTAACCCTAACCCTAACCCTAACCAACCCTAACCCACCAACCCTAACCCCAACCACCTAACCCAACCCCAACCCCAGCCCTAACCTTAACCCTAACCTAACCCTAACCCTAACCTAACCCTAACCCTATACCTATCTCCCTTCTATTTTTAATAATTAAAACATAAGTCGATTAATTGTCAAAAAAAATCATATATACTCCAAATGGCCTGAAACGTGCTCCTAAATACTTTTTGGAAAAATTATTTTCTTAGGACTCAGCACTTAGAGAAAATTTTCCCAAAATTTTACATGGGGGTCAATGGCAGCTATATGAAGGAAGTGAGCTAGAACTCCAAAACTTCGCACACATGTTAATTCGATTTAACCCTAACCCTAACCCTAACCCTAACCCTAACTACCCTAACCCTAACCTCAACCCTAACCCTAACCCTAACCCTAACCCCTTACTAACCCTAACTACCCTTCAACTTAACCTAACCAAACCTAACTTAACTCAAAACTAAACTCCTATACCATATACCTAATCTGCTCCTTTATTTTTAATAATTTAAAACATAAGTCGATTAATTGTCAAAAAAATATTATATACTCAAATGGCCTGGAAACGTGACTCCTCAAAACTTTTTGGACATAAATTGTATTTTCTAGGACCTAGCACTTAGAGAAATTATTCCCAAAATTTTAACAGGGTCAATGGCAGCTAATGAAGGACAGTGAGCTAGAACTCCAAACTTCGCACACATGTTAATTCGATTTAACCTAACCCTAACCCTAACCCACCCTAACCCACTAACCCTAACCTACCCTAACCTATAACCTAACCAACCCAAACAAACCAAACCCAACCTAACTACCTAACCCAAACTCCCTAACCCTTACTATATTCTTTTTAAATTACTAGTGAGTCTAAACTCAAAGAAACTTCCCAAACTTTTAATTGGCTCAGCATTAAACCAATTACAGTAAGCTATGAAGGAAGTGGCTAGAACTCCAAAACTTGCACACATGTTAATTCGATTAACCCTAACCTAACCCTAACCCTAACACCTAACCCTAACCCTAACCCTAACCCTAACCCTAACCCAACCCACCCAACCCAACCCCAACCCACCCTAACCTAACCCTAACCCTAACCTAACCCTAACCTAATATACCTATCTCCCTTCTATTTTTAATAATTAAAACATAAGTCGATTAATTGTCAAAAAAAATCATATATACTCCAAATGGCCTGAAACGTGCTCCTAAATACTTTTTGGAAAAATTATTTTCTTAGGACTCAGCACTTAGAGAAATTTTCCCAAAATTTACATGGGGGTCAATGGCAGCTATTATGAAGGAAGTGAGCTAGAACTCCAAAACTTCGCACACATGTTAATTCGATTTAACCCTAACCCTAACCCTAACCCTAACCCTAACCCTAACCTAACCCTAACACCTAACCCTAACCTTAACCCAACCCAACCCAACCCCAGCCCTAACCTTAACCCTAACCCTAACACTAACCCTAACCCTATACCTATCTCCCTTCTATTTTTATAATTAAAACATAAGTCGATTAATTGTCAAAAAAAATCATATATACTCAAAATGGCCTGAAACGTGCTCCTAAATACTTTTTGGAAAAATTGTTTTCTTAGGACTCAGCACTTAGAGAAATTTTCCCAAAATTTTACATGGGGGTCAATGGCAGCTATATGAAGGAAGTGAGCTAGAACTCCAAAACTTCGCACACATGTTAATTCGATGTAACCCTAACCCTAACCCTAACCCTAACCCTAACCCAAACCCTAACCCCAACCCCAACCCCAACCCCAGCCCTAACCTCAACCCCAACCCCAGCCCTAACCTTAACCCTAACCCTAACCCTAACACTAACCCTATACCTATCTCCCTTCTATTTTTAATAATTAAAACATAAGTCGATTAATTGTCAAAAAAAATCATATATACTCCAAATGGCCTGAAACGTGCTCCTAAATACTTTTTGGAAAAATTATTTTCTTAGGACTCAGCACTTAGAGAAATTTTCCCAAAATGTTACATGGGGGTCAATGGCAGCTATATGAAGGAAGTGAGCTAGAACTCCAAAACTTCGCACACATGTTAATTCGATTTAACCCTAACCCTAACCCTAACCCTAACCCTAACCTTAACCCTAACCCTAACCCTAACCCCAACCCCAACCCCAGCCCTAACCTTAACCCTAACCCTAACCCTAACCCTAACACTAACCCTAACCCTATACCTATCTCCCTTCTATTTTTACTAATTAAAACATAAGTCGATTAATTGTCAAAAAAAAATCATATATACTCAAAATGGCCTGAAACGTGCTCCTAAATACTTTTTGGAAAAATTGTTTTCTTAGGACTCAGCACTTAGAGAAATTTTCCCAAAATGTTACATGGGGGTCAATGGCAGCTATATGAAGGAAGTGAGCTAGAACTCCAAAACTTCGCACACATGTTAATTCGATTTAACCCTAACCCTAACCCTAACCCTAACCCTAACCTTAACCCTAACCCTAACCCTAACCCTAACCCTAACCCTAACCCTAACCCCAACCCCAACCCCAACCCCAGCCCTAACCTTAACCCTAACCCTAACACTAACCCTAACCCTATACCTATCTCCCTTCTATTTTTACTAATTAAAACACAAGTCGATTAATTGTCAAAAAAAATCATATATACTCCAAATGGCCTGAAACGTGCTCCTAAATACTTTTTGGAAAAATTATTTTCTTAGGACTCAGCACTTAGAGAAATGTTCCCAAAATTTTACATGGGGGTCAATTGCAGCTATATGAAGGAAGTGAGCTAGAACTCCAAAACTTCGCACACATGTTAATTCGATTTAACCCTAACCCTAACCCTAACCCTAACCCCAACCCCAACCCCAGCCCTAACCTTAACTCTAACCCTAACCCTAACCCCAACCCCAACCCCAGCCCTAACCTTAACCCTAACCCTAACCCTAACCCTAAACCTATACCTATCTCCCTTCTATTTTTAATAATTAAAACATAAGTCGATTAATTGTCAAAAAAAACATATATACTCCAAATGGCCTGAAACGTGCTCCTAAATACTTTTTGGAAAAATTATTTCTTAGGATTGAGCACTTAGAGAAATTTTCCCAAAATTTTACATGGGGGTCAATGGCAGCTATATGAAGGAAGTGAGCGAGAACTCCAAAACCTTGCACACATGTTAATTCGATTTAACCCTAACCCTAACCCTAACCCTAACCCTAACCCCAACCCCAACCCCAGCCCTAACCTTAACCCTAACCCTAACCCTAACCCTAACCCTATACCTATCTCCCTTCTATTTTTAATAATTAAAACATAAGTCGATTAATTGTCAAAAAAAATCATATATACTCCAAATGGCCTGAAACGTGCTCCTAAATACTTTTTGGAAAAATTATTTTCTTAGGACTCAGCACTTAGAGAAATTTTCCCAAAATGTTACATGGGGGTCAATGGCAGCTATATGAAGGAAGGGAGCTAGAACTCCAAAACTTTGCACACATGTTAATTCGATTTAACCCTAACCCTAACCCTAAACTTAACCCTAACCCTAACCCTAACCTTAACCCTAACCCTAACCCTAACCCTAACCCCAACCCCAACCCCAACCCCAACCCCAGCCCTAACCCTAACCCTAACCCTATACCTATCTCCCTTCTATTTTTAATAATTAAAACATAAGTCGATTAATTGTCAAAAAAAATCATATATACTCCAAATGGCCTGAAACGAGCTCCTTAATACTTTTTGGAAAACTTATTTTCTTAGGACTCAGCACTTAGAGAAATTTTCCCAAAATTGTACATGGGGGTCAATGGCAGCTATATGAAGGAAGTGAGCTAGAACTCCAAAACTTCGCACACATGTTAATTCGATTTAACCCTAACCCTAACCCTAACCCTAACCCTAACCCTAACCTTAACCTTAACCCTAACCCTAACCCTAACCCTAAAGGCCAGGACACACCAGTCCGACTTGTTTCTACTTGTTCCGACTACGCAAAAAATGGGGTCGGCCGTTTCAGGAAGCTCCAGGCTTCCCGTCGCGGCCAGAGAACACACCAAACTGACTGCTGACTTTCCGTACGCTCTGTTGCTTGCGCGGGACGTAATGTCTCCATAACAGCAGGCGGCGCTAATCTGTATTGTGGCCCGAAAAAATACGAAAGCCGGAAATGATGGGACAGATCTCTAGAGCATAAACATAGATAGAAATACGTATTTATATTTATGGACCATAAGAGCACAATTTTTAGCAGAGAGTGTCGAGCATGGTGTCGAGCAGTCAACAAGGGTTGATGCATGTGAGTACTCTCAAAACGAAACGAACAAACACATTAAAACGATGGCTAGCTGTTGTTAGCTGTTTGTGCTACCCGCCTCACTTCCGGGCTTCACTGATTCGCTAGCCCTCCACCAATCAAATTGCTCCAAATGAAAGACGGTCGGCCAGCCTGTCGCCGCCGATTGAACATGTTCAATCGGCGGCGACAGGCTCAAAACAAGCCCGACGACCTCTACGTCGGCCGACGTTACGGCACACACCAAACAGATTCGTCTCCCGACCCCCTATCGACTCTACGACGGCGATTTTCGGGCTGGTGTGTCCTGGCCTTAACCCTAACCCTAACCCCAACCCCAACCCCAACCCCAACCCCAACCCCAGCCCTAACCCTAACCCTATACCTATCTCCCTTCTATTTTTAATAATTAAAACATAAGTCGATTAATTGTCAAAAAAAAAAAAAAATCATATATACTCCAAATGGCCTGAAACGTGCTCCTAAATACTTTTTGGAAAAATTATTTTCTTAGGACTCAGCACTTAGAGAAATTTTCCCAAAATGTTACATGGGGGTCAATGGCAGCTATATGAAGGAAGTGAGCTAGAACTCCAAAACTTCGCACACGTTATTTCGATTTAACCCTAACCCTAACCCTAACCTTAACCCTAACCCTAACCCTAACCCTAACCCCAACCCCAACCCCAGCCCTAACCTTAACCCTAACCTTAACCCTAACCCTAACCCTATACCTATCTCCCTTCTATTTTTAATAATTAAAACATAAGTCGATTAATTGTCAAAAAAAATCATATATACTCCAAATGGCCTGAAACGTGCTCCTAAATACTTTTTGGAAAAAATATTTTCTTAGGACTCAGCACTAAGAGAAATTTTCCCAAAATTGTACATGGGGGTCAATGGCAGCTATATGAAGGAAGTGAGCTAGAACTCCAAAAATTTGCACACATGTTAATTCGATTTAACCCTAACCCTAACCCTAACCCTAACCCTAACCTTAACCCTAACCCTAACCCTAACCCTAACCCCAACCCCAACCCCAACCCCAGCCCTAACCTTAACCCTAACCCTAACCCTAACCCTAACCCTAACCCTATACCTATATCCCTTCTATTTTTAATAATTAAAACATAAGTCGATTAATTGTCAAAAAAAATCATATATACTCCAAATGGCCTGAAACGTGCTCCTAAATACTTTTTGGAAAAATTATTTTCTTAGGACTCAGCACTAAGAGAAATTTTCCCAAAATTGTACATGGGGGTCAATGGCAGCTATATGAAGGAAGTGAGCTAGAACTCCAAAAATTTGCACACATGTTAATTCGATTTAACCCTAACCCTAACCCTAACCCTAACCCTAACCTTAACCCTAACCCTAACCCTAACCCTAACCCCAACCCCAACCCCAACCCCAGCCCTAACCTTAACCCTAACCCTAACCCTAACCCTAACCCTAACCCTATACCTATATCCCTTCTATTTTTAATAATTAAAACATAAGTCGATTAATTGTCAAAAAAAATCATATATACTCCAAATGGCCTGAAACGTGCTCCTAAATACTTTTTGGAAAAATTATTTTCTTAGGACTCAGCACTTAGAGAAATTTTCCCAAAATTTTACATGGGGAAGGAAGTGAGCTAGAACTCCAAAACTTCGCACACATGTTAATTCAATTTAACCCTAACCCTAACCCTAACCCTAACCTTAACCCTAACCCTAACCCCAACCCCAACCCCAACCCCAGCCCTAACCCTAACCCTAACCCTAACCCTATACCTATCTCCCTTCTATTTTTAATAATTAAAACATTAGTCGATTAATTGTCAAAAAAAATCATATGTACTCCAAATGGCCTGAAACGTGCTCCTAAATACTTTTTGGAAAAATTATTTTCTTAGGACTCAGCACTTAGAGAAATTTTCCCAAAATTGTACATTGGGGTCAATGGCAGCTATATGAAGGAAGTGAGCTAGAACTCCAAAACTTCGCACACATGTTAATTCGATTTAACCCTAACCCTAACCCTAACCCTAACCCTAACCTTAACCTTAACCCTAACCCTAACCCTAACCCTAACCCTAACCCCAACCTCAACCCCAACCCCAACCCCAACCCCAGCCCTAACCCTAACCCTAACCCTAACCCTTATACCTATCTCCCTTCTATTTTTAATAATTAAAACATAAGTCGATTAATTGTCAAAAAAAAAAAATCATATATACTCCAAATGGCCTGAAACGTGCTCCTAAATACTTTTTGGAAAAATTATTTTCTTAGCACTCAGCACTTAGAGAAATTTTCCCAAAATGTTACATGGGGGTCAATGGCAGCTATATGAAGGAAGTGAGCTAGAACTCCAAAAATTCGCACACATGTTAATTCGATTTAACCCTAACCCTAACCCTAACCTTAACCCTAACCCTAACCCTAACCCTAACCCCGACCCCAACCCCAACCCCAGCCCTAACCTTAACCCTAACCCTAACCCTAACCCTATACCTATCTCCCTTCTATTTTTAATAATTAAAACATTAGTCGATTAATTGTCAAAAAAAATCATATGTACTCCAAATGGCCTGAAACGTGCTCCTAAATACTTTTTGGAAAAATTATTTTCTTAGGACTCAGCACTTAGAGAAATTTTCCCAAAATTTTACATGGGGGTCAATGGCAGCTATAAGAAGGAAGTGAGCTAGAACTCCAAAACTTTGCACACATGTTAATTTGATTTAACCCTAACCCTAACCCTAACCTAAACCCTAACCCTAACCACAACCCCAACCCCAACCCCAACCCCAGCCCTATCCCTAACCCTAACCCTAACCCTAACCCTATACCTATCTCCCTTCTATTTTTAATAATTAAAACATAAGTCGATTAATTGTCAAAAAAAATCATATATACTCCAAATGTCCTGAAACGTGCTCCTAAATACTTTTTGGAAAAATTATTTTCTTAGGACTCAGCACTTAGAGAAATGTTCCCAAAATTTTACATGGGGGTAAATGGCAGCTATATGAATGAAGTGAGCTAGAACTCCAAAACTTCGCACAAATGTTAATTCGATTTAACCCTAACCCTAACCCTAACCCTAACCTTAACCCTAACCCTAACCCTAACCCTAACCTTAACCCTAACCCTAACCCCAACCCCAACCCCAACCCCAACCCCAGCCCTAACCCTAACCCTAACCCTAACCCTAACCCTAACCCCAACCCCAACCCCAACCCTAACCCTAACCCTAACCCTATACCTATCTCCCTTCTATTTTTAATAATTAAAACATATGTCGATTAATTGTCAAAAAAAATCATATATACTCCAAATGGCCTGAAACGTGCTCCTAAATACTTTTTGGAAAAATTATTTTCTTAGGACTCAGCACTTAGAGAAATTTTCCCAAAATTGTACATTGGGGTCAATGGCAGCTATATGAAGGAAGTGAGCTAGAACTCCAAAACTTCGCACACATGTTAATTCGATTTAACCCTAACCCTAACCCTAACCCTAACCTTAACCCTAACCCTAACCCTAACCCTAACCCTAACCCCAACCCCAACCCCAACCCCAGCCCTAACCCTAACCCTAACCCTAACCCTAACCCTAACCCTATACCTATCTCCCTTCTATTTTTAATAATTAAAACATTAGTCGATTAATTGTCAAAAAAAATCATATGTACTCCAAATGGCCTGAAACGTGCTCCTAAATACTTTTTGGAAAAATTATTTTCTTAGGACTCAGCACTTAGAGAAATTTTCCCAAAATTGTACATTGGGGTCAATGGCAGCTATATGAAGGAAGTGAGCTAGAACTCCAAAACTTCGCACACATGTTAATTCGATTTAACCCTAACCCTAACCCTAACCCTAACCTTAACCCTAACCCTAACCACAACCCCAACCCCAACCCCAACCCCAGCCCTATCCCTAACCCTAACCCTAACCCTAACCCTAACCCTAACCCTATACCTATCTCCCTTCTATTTTTAATAATTAAAACATAAGTCGATTAATTGTCAAAAAAAATCATATATACTCCAAATGGCCTGAAACGTGCTCCTAAATACTTTTTGGAAAAATTATTTTCTTAGGACTCAGCACTTAGAGAAATTTTACATGGGGGTCAATGGCAGCTATATGAAGGAAGTGAGCTAGAACTCCAACACTTCGCACACATGTTAATTCGATTTAACCCTAACCCTAACCCTAACCCCAACCCCAACCCCAACCCCAACCCCAGCCCTAACCCTAACCCTAACCCTAACCCTAACCCTATACCTATCTCCCTTCTATTTTTAATAATTAAAACATAAGTCGATTAATTGTCAAAAAAAATCATATACAGGTGAAACTCGAAAAATTAGAATATCGTGCAAAACTTCATTTATTTCAGTAATTCAACTTGAAAGGTGAAACAAAATATATTATATAGACTCATTACATGCAAAGTGAGATATGTGAAGCCTTTATTTGTTATAATTGTGATTATTATGGCTTACAGCTTGTGAAAACCCCAAATTCAAAATCTCAGAAAATTAGAATATTACATCAAATCAATAAAAAAAATATTTTAAATACAGAAATGTCGGCCCTCTAGAAAGTATAATCATGCATATGTACTAAGTACTTGGTTTGGGCCCCTTTTGCACAAATTATTGCCTCAATGCGGGGTGGCATGGACGCTATCAGCCTGTGGCACTGCTGAGGTGTTATGGAAGCCCAGGTTGCTTTGATGTGGCCTTCAGCTCGTCTGTATTGTTGGGTCTGGTGTGTCTCATCTGCCTCTTGACAATACTCCATAGTTTCTCTATTGGGTTCAGGTCAGGAGAGTTGTCTGGCCAATTAACACAGAAATACCATGGTCAGTTAACCAGTTACCAGTGGTTTATGGTACTGTGGGCAGGTGCCAAGTCTAGCTGGAAATGGAAATTGTCATCACCATAAAGCTTGTAAACAGACAGAAGCATGAAGTGCTCAAAAATCTTCTGGTAGATGGCTGTGGTCACTTTGGACTTGATAACACAGTGGACCAACAGCAGCAGATGACATGATACCTCAAATCATCACTGATCCAAATTAAATGTTGCGTTTCATTTGGAAATCAAGGTTCCACAGTCTAGAGGAAGAGTGGAGGGGCACAAAATCCAAGGGGCTTGAAGACCACTGTCAAGTGTCAACAGTCAGTGATGATTTGAGGCACCATGTCATCTGATGGTGTTGGTCCACTGTGTTATCAAGTCCAAAGTCACCACAGCTGTCTACCAGGAGATTTTAGAGCACTTCATGCTCCTGTCTGTTGACAAGCTTTATGGAGATGCTGAATTACTTTTTCCAGCAAGACTTGACACCTGTCCACAGTGCCAAAACCACAAGTAACTGGTTGACTGACCATGGTATTTCTGTGTTAATTGGCCAGACAACTCTCCTGACCTGAACGCAATAGAGAAACTATGGAGTAATGTCAAGAGGCAGATGAGACACACCAGACCCAACAATACAGACGAGCTGAAGGCCTCTATCAAAGCAACCTGGGCTTCCATAACACCTCAGCAGTGCCACAGGCTGATAGCGTCCATGCCACCACCGCATTGAGGCAATAATTTGTGCAAAAGGGGCCCAAACCAAGTACTTAGTACATATGCATGATTATACTTTCTAGGGGGCCGACATTTCTGTATTTAAAATATTTTCTTTATTGATTTGATGTAATATTCTAATTTTCTGAGATTTTGAATTTGGGGTTTTCACAAGCTGTAAGCCATAGTAATCACAATTATAACAAATAAAGGCTTCACATATCTCACTTTGCATGTAATGAGTCTATATAATATATTTTGTTTCACCTTTCAAGTTGAATTACTGAAATAAATGAACTTTTGCACGATATTCTAATTTTTCGAGTTTCACCTGTATACTCCAAATGTCCTGAAACGTGCTCCTAAATACTTTTTGGAAAAAATATTTTCTTAGGACTCAGCACTTAGAGAAATGTTCCCAAAATTTTACATGGGAGTCAATGGCAGCTATATGAAGGAAGTGAGCTAGAACTCCAAAACTTTGCACACATGTTAATTCGATGTAACCCTAACCCTAACCCTAACCCTAAACTTAACCCTAACCCTAACCCTATACCTATCTCCCTTCTATTTTTAATAATTAAAACATAAGTCGATTAATTGTCAAAAAAAATCATATATACTCCAAATGGCCTGAAACGTGCTCCTAAATACTTTTTGGAAAAATTATTTTCTTAGGACTCAGCACTTAGAGAAATTTTACATGGGGGTCAATGGCAGCTATATGAAGGAAGTGAGCTAGAACTCCAACACTTCGCACACATGTTAATTCGATTTAACCCTAACCCTAACCCTAACCCCAACCCCAACCCCAACCCCAACCCCAGCCCTAACCCTAACCCTAACCCTAACCCTAACCCTATACCTATCTCCCTTCTATTTTTAATAATTAAAACATAAGTCGATTAATTGTCAAAAAAAATCATATACAGGTGAAACTCGAAAAATTAGAATATCGTGCAAAACTTCATTTATTTCAGTAATTCAACTTGAAAGGTGAAACAAAATATATTATATAGACTCATTACATGCAAAGTGAGATATGTAAGCCTTTATTTGTTATAATTGTGATTATTATGGCTTACAGCTTGTGAAAACCCCAAATTCAAAATCTCAGAAAATTAGAATATTACATCAAATCAATAAAAAAAATATTTTAAATACAGAAATGTCGGCCCTCTAGAAAGTATAATCATGCATATGTACTAAGTACTTGGTTTGGGCCCCTTTTGCACAAATTATTGCCTCAATGCGGGGTGGCATGGACGCTATCAGCCTGTGGCACTGCTGAGGTGTTATGGAAGCCCAGGTTGCTTTGATGTGGCCTTCAGCTCGTCTGTATTGTTGGGTCTGGTGTGTCTCATCTGCCTCTTGACAATACTCCATAGTTTCTCTATTGGGTTCAGGTCAGGAGAGTTGTCTGGCCAATTAACACAGAAATACCATGGTCAGTTAACCATTACCAGTGGTTTATGGTACTGTGGGCAGGTGCCAAGTCTAGCTGGAAATGGAAATTGTCATCACCATAAAGCTTGTAAACAGACAGAAGCATGAAGTGCTCAAAAATCTTCTGGTAGATGGCTGTGGTCACTTTGGACTTGATAACACAGTGGACCAACAGCAGCAGATGACATGATACCTCAAATCATCACTGATCCAAATTAAATGTTGCGTTTCATTTGGAAATCAAGGTTCCACAGTCTAGAGGAAGAGTGGAGGGGCACAAAATCCAAGGGGCTTGAAGACCACTGTCAAGTGTCAACAGTCAGTGATGATTTGAGGCACCATGTCATCTGATGGTGTTGGTCCACTGTGTTATCAAGTCCAAAGTCACCACAGCTGTCTACCAGGAGATTTTAGAGCACTTCATGCTCCTGTCTGTTGACAAGCTTTATGGAGATGCTGAATTACTTTTTCCAGCAAGACTTGACACCTGTCCACAGTGCCAAAACCACAAGTAACTGGTTGACTGACCATGGTATTTCTGTGTTAATTGGCCAGACAACTCTCCTGACCTGAACGCAATAGAGAAACTATGGAGTAATGTCAAGAGGCAGATGAGACACACCAGACCCAACAATACAGACGAGCTGAAGGCCTCTATCAAAGCAACCTGGGCTTCCATAACACCTCAGCAGTGCCACAGGCTGATAGCGTCCATGCCACCCCGCATTGAGGCAATAATTTGTGCAAAAGGGGCCCAAACCAAGTACTTAGTACATATGCATGATTATACTTTCTAGGGGGCCGACATTTCTGTATTTAAAATATTTTCTTTATTGATTTGATGTAATATTCTAATTTTCTGAGATTTTGAATTTGGGGTTTTCACAAGCTGTAAGCCATAGTAATCACAATTATAACAAATAAAGGCTTCACATATCTCACTTTGCATGTAATGAGTCTATATAATATATTTTGTTTCACCTTTCAAGTTGAATTACTGAAATAAATGAACTTTTGCACGATATTCTAATTTTTCGAGTTTCACCTGTATACTCCAAATGTCCTGAAACGTGCTCCTAAATACTTTTTGGAAAAAATATTTTCTTAGGACTCAGCACTTAGAGAAATGTTCCCAAAATTTTACATGGAGTCAATGGCAGCTATATGAAGGAAGTGAGCTAGAACTCCAAAACTTTGCACACATGTTAATTCGATGTAACCCTAACCCTAACCCTAACCCTAAACTTAACCCTAACCCTAACCCTATACCTATCTCCCTTCTATTTTTAATAATTAAAACATAAGTCGATTAATTGTCAAAAAAAATCATATATACTCCAAATGGCCTGAAACGTGCTCCTAAATACTTTTTGGAAAAATTATTTTCTTAGGACTCAGCACTTAGAGAAATTTTACATGGGGGTCAATGGCAGCTATATGAAGGAAGTGAGCTAGAACTCCAACACTTCGCACACATGTTAATTCGATTTAACCCTAACCCTAACCCTAACCCCAACCCCAACCCCAACCCCAACCCCAGCCCTAACCCTAACCCTAACCCTAACCCTAACCCTATACCTATCTCCCTTCTATTTTTAAATAATTAAAACATAAGTCGATTAATTGTCAAAAAAAATCATATACAGGTGAAACTCGAAAAATTAGAATATCGTGCAAAACTTCATTTATTTCAGTAATTCAACTTGAAAGGTGAAACAAAATATATTATATAGACTCATTACATGCAAAGTGAGATATGTGAAGCCTTTATTTGTTATAATTGTGATTATTATGGCTTACAGCTTGTGAAAACCCCAAATTCAAAATCTCAGAAAATTAGAATATTACATCAAATCAATAAAAAAAATATTTTAAATACAGAAATGTCGGCCCTCTAGAAAGTATAATCATGCATATGTACTAAGTACTTGGTTTGGGCCCCTTTTGCACAAATTATTGCCTCAATGCGGGTGGCATGGACGCTATCAGCCTGTGGCACTGCTGAGGTGTTATGGAAGCCCAGGTTGCTTTGATGTGGCCTTCAGCTCGTCTGTATTGTTGGGTCTGGTGTGTCTCATCTGCCTCTTGACAATACTCCATAGTTTCTCTATTGGGTTCAGGTCAGGAGAGTTGTCTGGCCAATTAACACAGAAATACCATGGTCAGTTAACCAGTTACCAGTGGTTTATGGTACTGTGGGCAGGTGCCAAGTCTAGCTGGAAATGGAAATTGTCATCACCATAAAGCTTGTAAACAGACAGAAGCATGAAGTGCTCAAAAATCTTCTGGTAGATGGCTGTGGTCACTTTGGACTTGATAACACAGTGGACCAACAGCAGCAGATGACATGATACTCAAATCATCACTGATCCAAATTAAATGTTGCGTTTCATTTGGAAATCAAGGTTCCACAGTCTAGAGGAAGAGTGGAGGGGCACAAAATCCAAGGGGCTTGAAGACCACTGTCAAGTGTCAACAGTCAGTGATGATTTGAGGCACCATGTCATCTGATGGTGTTGGTCCACTGTGTTATCAAGTCCAAAGTCACCACAGCTGTCTACCAGGAGATTTTAGAGCACTTCATGCTCCTGTCTGTTGACAAGCTTTATGGAGATGCTGAATTACTTTTTCCAGCAAGACTTGACACCTGTCCACAGTGCCAAAACCACAAGTAACTGGTTGACTGACCATGGTATTTCTGTGTTAATTGGCCAGACAACTCTCCTGACCTGAACGCAATAGAGAAACTATGGAGTAATGTCAAGAGGCAGATGAGACACACCAGACCCAACAATACAGACGAGCTGAAGGCCTCTATCAAAGCAACCTGGGCTTCCATAACACCTCAGCAGTGCCACAGGCTGATAGCGTCCATGCCACCCCGCATTGAGGCAATAATTTGTGCAAAAGGGGCCCAAACCAAGTACTTAGTACATATGCATGATTATACTTTCTAGGGGGCCGACATTTCTGTATTTAAAAATATTTTCTTTATTGATTTGATGTAATATTCTAATTTTCTGAGATTTTGAATTTGGGGTTTTCACAAGCTGTAAGCCATAGTAATCACAATTATAACAAATAAAGGCTTCACATATCTCACTTTGCATGTAATGAGTCTATATAATATATTTTGTTTCACCTTTCAAGTTGAATTACTGAAATAAATGAACTTTTGCACGATATTCTAATTTTTCGAGTTTCACCTGTATACTCCAAATGTCCTGAAACGTGCTCCTAAATACTTTTTGGAAAAAATATTTTCTTAGGACTCAGCACTTAGAGAAATGTTCCCAAAATTTTACATGGAGTCAATGGCAGCTATATGAAGGAAGTGAGCTAGAACTCCAAAACTTTGCACACATGTTAATTCGATGTAACCCTAACCCTAACCCTAACCCTAAACTTAACCCTAACCCTAACCCTAACCCCAACCCCAACCCCAACCCCGACCCCAACCCCAACCCCAACCTCAACCCCAGCCCTAACCTTAACCCTAACCCTAACCCTAACCCTAACCCTAACCCTAACCCTATACCTATCTCCCTTCTATTTTTAATAATTAAAACATAAGTCGATTAATTGTCAAAAAAAATCATATATACTCCAAATGGCCTGAAACGTGCTCCTTAATACTTTTTGGAAAAATTATTTTCTTTGGACTCAGCACTTAGAGAGAAATTTTCCCAAAATGTTACATGGGAGTCAATGGCAGCTATATGAAGGAAGTGAGCTAGAACTCCAAAACTTCGCACACATGTTAATTCGATTTAACCCTAACCCTAACCTTAACCCTAACCCTAACCCTAACCCTAACCCTAAACCCCAACCCCAACCCCGACCCCAACCCCAACCCCAACCTCAACCCCAGCCCTAACCTTAACCCTAACCCTAACCCTAACCCTAACCCTAACCCTAACCCTATACCTATCTCCCTTCTATTTTTAATAATTAAAACATAAGTCGATTAATTGTCAAAAAAAATCATATATACTCCAAATGGCCTGAAACGTGCTCCTAAATACTTTTTGGAAAAATTATTTTCTTAGGACTCAGCACTTAGAGAAATGTTCCCAAAATGTTACATGGGGGTCAATGGCAGCTATATGAAGGAAGTGAGCTAGAACTCCAAAACTTCGCACACATGTTAATTCGATTTAACCCTAACCATAACCCTAACTTAACCCTAACCCTAATCCTAACCCTAACCCTAACCCTAACCCTAACCCTAACCCCAAACCCAACCCAAACCCCAACCCCAGCCCTATCCTTAACCCTAACCCTAACCCTAACCCTAACCCTATACCTATCTCCCTTCTATTTTTAATAATTAAAACATAAGTCGATTAATTGTAAAAAAAAATCATATATACTCCAAATGGCCTGAAATGTGCTCCTTAATACTTTTTGGAAAAATTATTTTCTTTGGACTCAGCACTTAGAGAGAAATTTTCCCAAAATGTTACATGGGAGTCAATGGCAGCTATATGAAGGAAGTGAGCTAGAACTCCAAAACTTCGCACACATGTTAATTCGATTTAACCCTAACCCTAACCTTAACCCTAACCCTAACCCTAACCCTAACCCTAACCCCAACCCCAACCCCAACCCCAACCCTAACCCTAACCCTAACCCTAACCTTAACCTTAACCGTAACCCTAACCCTAACCCTAACCCCAACCCCAACCCCAACCCCAACCCCAGCCCTAACCTTAACCCTAACACTAACCCTAACCCTAACCCTAACCCTAACCCTAACCCTAACCCTAACCCTAACCCTATACCTATCTCCCTTCTATTTTTAATTATTAAAACATAAGTCGATTAATTGTCAAAAAAAATAATTTATACTCCAAATGGCCTGAAACATGCTCCTAAATACTTTTTGGAAAAATTATTTTCTTAGGACTCGGCAATTACAGAAATGTTCGCAAAATTTTACATGGGGGTCAATGGCAGCTATATGAAGGAAGTGAGCTAGAACTGCAAAACTTCGCACACATGTTAATTCGATTTAACCCTAACCCCAACCCCAACCCCAACCCCAACCCCAGCCCTAACCCTAACCCCAACCCCAACCCCAGCCCTAACCCTAACTCTAGCTAACCCTAACCCTAACCCTAACCCTAACCCTAACCCTATCTAACCCTAACCCTAACCGTAACCCTAACCCTAACCCTAACCCTAACTCTAGCTAACCCTAGCCCAACCCTAACCCTCACCCTAACCCTAACCCTAACCCACACCCTAACCCTAACCCTAACCCACAATGGACTGGCTTGCTGTGAAAAGCACCCCCTCTCGAAATCGATTTATTTTCCTCTGCAACAAAATCCATTCCCCCACTTCTTCCCACCCTGGACCATCCACGCTGCTGACCAGAGCCCCCGCCCCGCTCCCAACATGCTTGGTTTTTATTTTCCCAACCTCCCCCCCCTTTTTTTTGAGAATTTTCTCAATTTTTCTAATTTTATTCTAATTATGCTAATTTTTTTTTTTTAATTATTTTAATTCCCACTATTTTAGCTGTTCAATTTTTTTTTTTTTTTTTTTTTTTTTTTTTTTTTTTTTTTTTTTTTTCCTTCTATTATATTTATTTTTTTTTATTATTTTAACTTTTTTATTATTTTAATTTTCTAATTCTTATCTTTTAATTATTTTAATTTACTAAATACTCTTAGCATTTTAAATCATTATTCAATTTTTTAATTTTTAATTCAACCTGTCAGCAGCACCCTCTTCTTTGTCCACTGCAGAACACCTCTAGCATGGGAATCGAACTGGTCTCCGGTTGAAGGGGCAACTTTTCAACCGCACCACCAATATCTCTCCATTTTCAGATCAATAGGCCTGTGGAACGTATTCCACCAAGGAACCTTTTACCAAACCCTAACCCCACTAACCCTAACCCATTACCTAAGCCTAACCCTAACCACCCAAAGGAACTGCTTGCTGTGAAAAGCACCCCCCTCTCCGAAATCGATATAATATTTTCCTCCGAGAATAAAATCCTTGTCGTGTGTATAGTTGCATGACTGATGTTAATATGTGGAGTAAGTTTCATGAGCGTCAGACTTTCGTTGTGGGAGATAGCAACCCTAACCCTAACCCTAGCCCTAACCCTAACCCTATCTAACCCTAACCCCCTAACCCTAACCCTCTAACCCTAACCCTAACCCTAACCCTAACCCTAACCCTAACCCCAACTCTAACCCTAACCCTAACCCTATATACCCTAGTTTTAGGGCCACAGGAGAGAAGAAAAAAATCAGATAAGGAAGATTTTTCTTTCACTATGCCAAGAAATGTCAAGAATAAAGACGAATACTCCACGCACAGGATTTGTGTGTGTGTGTGTGTGTGTGTGTGTGTGTGTGTGTGTGTGTGTGTGTGTGTGTGTGTGTGTGTGTGTGTGTGTGTGTGTGTGTGTGTGTGTGTGTGGTGTGTGTGTGGACACCAAATAACCTTGTCACAGTTTCTCCGAAGAGAAAAATGTATTAATAACCGCGTCGTATTCGAGGAATATATATGTTCTAGTAGGACTCGTCTGGTGTGCGTGTGTGTGTGTGTGTGTGTGCGTGTGATGTGTGCGTGTGTTTGTGTGCGTGTGGTGTGTAATGTTGTGCGTGTGTGTTTTGTGTGTGTGTGTGTGTGTGTATTTGATAGTATGTGTTGTGTGTGTGTGTGTGTGTGTGTGCGTTGGTAGTATGGTGTGTGTGTGTGTGTGGTGTCGTGTGTGTGTGTGTGTGTGTGTGTGTGTGTGGTGTTGTTTTGTGTGTGTGTGTGTCCCTCCTTATTCCCCCTGAGATTATGACATCTCACTGAGAGCAAATGAAATGGGCCAATTTACAAACTCATTACAACTGAGCTCTGGAAAAAAAATAGGAAATGGAGAAAGAAAGAGTAAAGAATCCTGAACGTTGACATTGGCTTTGTGTGTGTGTGTGTGTGTGTGTGTGTGTGTGTGTGTGTGTGTGTGTGACTGTGTGTACTGTGTTATTTATGCACTCCTTTTCTGTGCCTTTAGGTGTGTACATACTTTTGTGTGTGTGTGTGTGTGTGTGTGTGTGTGTGTGTGTTCTTTGAGCGTACCTTTTTTTGAAGTGTGTTTGCATTTGGGTAAGTGCGTCTTATAGTATGTGTGTGTGTGTGTCTGTGTGTGTGTGTGTGTCTTATAGTAAGTGTGTTTTGTGTGTGTGTGTGTGTGTGTGTGTGTGTGTGTGTGTGTGTGTGTGTGTGTGTGTGTGTGCATCACCTGAGCCCAAAGCCGTGCTGACAGACAGCTTTCCTCCGAGGAGCTTCTCAGCGGTTCTGATTGATCGTCATAATGCCGAGGTACAGGCGCGTCCTTGGTGCTATGCTAATGTGTGTGTGTGTGTGTGTGTCTTATAGCGTGTGTGTGTGTGTGTGTGTGTGTGTGTGTGTGTGTGTGTGTGTGTGTGTGTCTTATAGTATGTGTGTGTGTTTTGTGTGTGTGTGTGTGTGTGTGTGTGTGCCTCACCTATTTGTGTGTGCTAATGTGTGTATGTGTGTCTTATAGCATGTGTGTGTGTGTGTGTGCCTCACCTATTTGTGTGTCCTAATGTGTGTGTGTGTGTGTGTGTGTGCGTGTGTCTTATAATATGTGTGCGTGTATTATAATATGTGTGTGTGTCTTATAATATGTGTGTGTGTGTGTGTGTGTGTCTTATAGTATGTGTGTGTGTGTCTTATAATATGTGTGTGTGTGTGTGTGTATTATAATATGTGTGTGTGTGGCCGCGTCCTTCGTGCTATGCTAATCGCGGGCTAATGAATATGGATGAGAGCCTCGGGAATCAAGCAGCTAAATAAAGGATGAGGCCTTTTGCTTAGAGCTCTTGATTGATTGGGAAAAGGAAGAAGAAAAAAACCTGCCTATAAAGACCTGTGTGTGTTTATGTGTGTGTGCGTGATTATGTGTGTGTGTATGTGTGTGTGTGTGTGTGTGTGTGTGTGAGATTATGTGTTTAAGTGTTTGTGTGTGTATTCATTTTTCTTCATGTGCAGCAGTGCAAAGAAAAAGCAAAGGTCTTACGATCAAATGGTTGAATAGAATTAAGTTGGTAAGCAGTGTGTGTGTGCTTATAGTGTGTGTGTGCTTATGTGTGTGTGTGTGTGTGTGTGTGTTAATTCTTCTTCTCATAGGTGAGCAAAGAAAAAGCGGATCAAATGTTTTAATATACTTAAACCTGCAGTGTGTAGAATTTTGTGTTTTATTTCCTAGCAGATTTTGCAGAAAGTAATTATAATATCCATAAATACATTTAATTTAGTGCATAATAACTGAATTTTTTTTTTTTGAATTATAATTTTTTCACTTAGAAAGGGTCTCATATATCTCCATATTTCTGCATATTTTGGACCAAGGCCTAGTACCGCCATCTTGAAAGTGTCATTGTTGGAATGTCATCAGGTGCATTGTTTAAAATTTAGAATTGTTCTTGTCCTTGAAGGCCACTGTAGCTTCTGTTATTATACGAAAGGGTTGGGGTTACACAGGGAGCGTTGCATTCTAGAACTTTGTAGAACTTTCTTGATGATGTCATATTACACACTGCACCTTTAAGGTTGGTGAGCAGTTTATTTGTGTGTATGTATATACCTATAGACATTTAGAAAAAACAGCCAATCTTGTAATAAATGTTCAGATTTCAATGTAATAAAAAAACAGTAACAAAGTAATTTTCGAATAGTGAAATCGCATTTCTGAACCAACAACTTAATTACTTTTAGCCCATAATGTGCTAAATAATATTTATAATATGAAACAATGTTTTTTAATGCATTTGTCCTTAATAAAGAAATAATAAAGAAATAAATGTCAAAAGTGTTCAGATTATTTTCTAGTTGTTATATAGTTGGCTGGGTTTTATAAATTAAATAAAAATTGGACTATAAAAAAAATAAACACAAGCTCAAGAATCAACATTTTGGTCCCTTTATTTCATGTTAACCACATTGCAAACAACTAAACAACCAATAAGGAAATGGCCCGACCAGACCTAAACAACACTCTGCTAGACAGATAATCATCAGAATAGAGATTATACAAAAAGAAAATGTACAAATTCAGGACAAAAAAATAAATTGAAAATACAAAAGAAAACAAACAAAAAATTTAAAAATATATAATACACATGAACGGCGATGGATGTAGCCAGTAAAATAAAGCCTTCGTCAAAAAAAAAAATGAAAAAGAAAAAAAAAATCTGGCATGAACATTTTCTACAATAAAACACTGTCTTTGTCTCAATAGGTCCATTTTAACAAGCCTTACTGGACTTAAGAAAAATACAAAATAAAAAGCAAGCCTAGACCAATTTGCCACGACATTTCGCCACAACTATGCCACATTATGGCCAAAAAGCATTGAAGAAAAACGTTGCTAACTAAACAAATGTTCAAAACTGTTAATTAAGGGGCCACTGGTTACCCATGATAACAACCATGTTTCACCCTGGGGTTCAAACATCAACCATCAATCCATGCCATGATATTTTGTTTTAAATTTATGCATTTAACTCATTTATACTCAAAGGAATCGTTCATTTATTTGATTGCGTCTGCCCGTTTAAGCTTCAGCAAGAGGCAGGATAAGGGTTAAAAACATGGTTGACTTCAGTATATAACTCATCCTAGTTTGTCCCTTTAATTGTTTCAAGTCAAATAAAACAGTAAACAAAACATTAAAAAAGAATAATAAAAAATAAATTATAAATTACATTTTGGATATTTCTTCCCATTTGAAATGATTTTGACAATTTTTCTCCATTCATTTTCAGAGAGTATGTTTGTGAGAGCAGTTCATAACACATACAAGTTTCGGTGTGATCTGTTTGTTTGTTAAACCTGCAGTGTGTAGAATTTTTATTATTTTTGTCATAGCAAACTTTGTAGAACTGTTGTGATCTAGAATTGCACCACTTGATGATGTCATATTACACACTGCACCTTTAAATCGAATCGAAAATGTTTTTTTTTTTTTTTTAGCTTAATTGCGATCTGCTTCCTCATTCTTTGTCTTTCTGAATTGTGGCTCCAGCTAAATGTGCAATATGAAAAATATATCTTAAAGGTGCTACGAGGAACTTTTTAAATATTTCTGAAACAGTCTCATTTTCCCTCTGATGATCATGAATGACATGTCACAGCAAAACGACACCATCAGTGCAAATAATGCTATTTTATATAGTTTTTCTTAATGCCTTTGTCATGGGTATACGCTCACCAAAGAACAACAGCTGGCATAGTAGAAACACTACCGCTTTTATCCAAAGGGAGGGGCAAGAATTAACACAAACTAGAAAGTTCCTCGGAGCACCTTTAAACGATCTTAATTTTTCAGACAGTGTTTCAATGGACAGTTTGTAGTTTGAGGTAACGTACAACTTATTTGTTCAAAAGAGAAAAATAACACACACAGATTTTATGGAGTAAAAGCGTTTTAAATAATAATAAACTTGTGTATAACAACATATATGGCTGTTGCATGATGTCTGTCTGTCTGTCTGTTTGTTTGTTTGTTTGTTTGTTTGTTTGTTTGACTGTGGTTGTCATATCTTATTTACAACAAGGGCGGATGCACACTATAAGATTTTGGCTTTTAACACAAAAACCATCCCCCCCAAAAAAAAATAAACATATTAAACACTTTTTTTCTTCACGTGATAATAAAAAAAATAATAAAAATAATACTGGAGCAAAAATTACAACACAAATATTTCATCTTAAAGGCAAGGCATGGTTAGATGCCGTGTTCAGGAACTTTACATAGACATTTATTTGTTGCTTAAATTGATTCAAAACATTCAACAACGTAATTATCATGAT
>CM047518.1:27459369-27464369 GCA_026122265.1 Ammodytes dubius
GAACTGGAAGTGCTGGACGAGCCTGTACCCGTCCTGGGGCTGGAGGGACAGAGTTAGTTAGTTAGTTAATTCTTTATTGTCCACGGTGTGGAGATTTGTCTTTGGTCTCATATAAAAAACAACAAGCAGGACAACACAACAACAACAACAACATCAACAAAAGCAACAACAACAACATTTACACACAGACATCTTCAGGGCAAGAAGCAGGGCAGCAGTGGCCGTATACACATCAGCGGGACATGGTGTTCAGTACCCCAATCGCTTTAGGAGTGAAGGAATTTTTAAAAATGTTACGATTTGCCCTTGGCACTCTGTAACGTCTACCCGAGGGAAGAAGTTCAAACTCCCTATGGAGTGGATGGGACGGATCGTTTGCTATTTTAACAGCTTTTTTTTTCCTCTGCACGTACATACAACTTAATTGTTTCTGTTTTGTCCCTATGATTTTTGAGGCAAGGTTTATTACTCTCTGTAGCTTGCTTCTTCCTGTGTGCTTGCGTGCGTGCATGTGTGTGTGTGTATATCAGCCCCAGCAGTAAATCAGTCTGACAGTGATGCCTTTTTGCTTTGGGTGGTTTGATGCCAACTGCCTCAGGCCGGAACACTCACAACATTCCGTCTGCCGTAACATTCTATTTAACATTCTGAGAAGATGTCTTATTTTGTTGAGTTCAAAATCCTGAGTCTTTTGAAAAGGCATTTTGTTCACAGACAAGAACTATAATTGGGGCTCAACGGCATGTTAAAATATGACAAGAGCTTTATCTATCAATATGAGACCACCATTGGGAAAACTGAAGGCTTTTTCTACAACAGTTTTATGCCTATTTATGACTTTTTCAGTTGTGTATTCAGAGAGACAGAGGTGAAATGGGGCAGAGAGGGGAGGGACATGCAGAGAACGACCGCGGGTGGGAATCGAACCCGGGTCTGCTGCTGGGCCCGGCCCGGGAGGGGGACGCCTTACCAACTGAGCTAAAGGCACCCCCCCAAAAAATTATCTTTAAAAAAAAAAAGTGTTAAAGGTGCTGTCAGCTATTCTGGAGAACGCTTGTTCCTAAAAAATAAGCCGGAAATGCATTTTTAAGACCTGTTCATAGTATTATTACATTATTACATTATCTCAACATTAGTTTGTTTCAATACTCTATACTACTTTAGCACTATTCTGAGGGTTATCACAAAAGGATTTGTTCATATATTGTTAATTGTCTGATTTATGAAACTTATTGTCCTTAAAAACAAGCCGAACATGCATTTTTTAAGACCTATACATAGCATTTATTTTTGTTTCTAAAATGATAAAGCAGCCTAGATTCTATGTGTGAGTGTAGTTGATTTGCTATGCTTTGCTATCACAAAACACACACACACACACACACACACACACACACACACACACACACACACACACACACACACACACACACACACACACACACACACACACACGCACACACACACACACACACACACACACACACACACACACACACACACACACACACACACACACACACACACACACCTCACTCACTCATCCTGCCAGCTGCTTTAGGTTGCGGTAAAGGTCAGTCCGGAAGAAGAATGTCTCTTAGCTCTCCTCAGCTTGTGTTGCTATTGTTCCTCTATCTGTTTCTATATGTCAACGATAGGTCAGCGAATACATCTTAGAATAGTTCTGTTTGAAAAAAAAAAACCCGAACCATTTTGTTTTTCTAGTGTCAGGCAAAGTTTGTATACCTCCACTTTGTAAACAATTGAATCAAGTCTTTAAGAAGTCCTTAAGTAATCAGACTTGTCACTTTCAACAGATAACAAACATATCACCCCCCAATCCGTATGCATTTGCAACCCATTGGAAAGTTCGAGTTGTGAAGGCTGTTTCAACCGAATGTGGGGCGACTGTGGCTCAGGTGGTAGAGCGGGCTGGCCAATGATTGAAGGGTTGGAGGTTCGATCCCCGCCCTGCCACCTGTGTCATGGTTGTTGTGTCCTTGGGCAAAACACTTCACCCACCTTGCCTCGTGTGAATGTCGATAGTTAGCCTGCTATCGGTGTATGAATGTGTGTGTGAATGGTAACGTGGGAATGGGAACAGGTCTCCCTTGAAAAAGAGTCTCCGGACATAAGCTAAGCTCGGTGAGAAAAAACTCCCAGTAAAAAACTCTTTATCGGGATCAAAAAAAGAGTGTGTGTGTGTGTGTGTGTGTGTGTGTGTGTGTACGTACCCGCGCCATATTACAGATCCTGAAAATTCGGTTGATAATGTCTTCATCGATGTCGGCTGAAATGAATTCCACCTGAATGGGGCCGTAGCAACACGTGTTCTTCTCTGGCCAGTACTGCATACACAGCTGGAGAGAAAGGAGATATAAACAGACAGATATATGATGAGGATATTGTAAAGAAGTACAGCGAAAAAGAGAAGTAGGCCTACTGCAAACAGAGCTGGAGAACAAGTAGATATAAACAGACAGAACACTGTGTTAAACCTGCAGTGTGTAGACTTTTGGGTTTTACTTTCACTTCTGCTTGGCTGAGATAATCCATCCCACCTCACAGGTGTGCCACATCAAGATGCTGATCTGACATCATGATTAGTGCACAGGTGTGCCTTAGACTGTCCACAATAAAAGGCCACTCTGAAATGTGCATTTTGCTTTATTGGGGGTCTGGGGACTCAGAACCAGTCAGTATCTGGTGTGACCACCATTTGCCTCATGCAGTGCAACACATCTTCTTCGCATAGAGTTTATCAGATTGTCAATTGTGGCCTGTGGAATGTTGGTCCACTCCTCTTCAATGGCTGTGCGAAGTTGCTGGAGACGGCTTATGGTGGAGAAATGAACATTCAATGCACGAGCAACAGATCTGGTTGACATTCCTGCTGTCAGCATGCCAATTGCACGCTCCCTCAATGCTTGTGGCATCTGTGGCATTTTGCTGTGAGACAAAACTGCACATTTCAGGGTGGCCTTTTATTGTGGACAGTCTAAGGCACACCTGTGCACTAATCATGATGTCAGATCAGCATCTTGATGTGGCACACCTGTGAGGTGGGATGGATTATCTCAGCAAAGCAGAAGTGCTCACTATCACACATTTAGACAGATTTGTGAACAATGTTTGAGAGAAATGGTACAATTGTGTATCTGGAATGAATTTCAGATCTTTAAGTCCATCTCATGAAAAATGGGAGCAAAAACAAAAGTGTTGCGTTTATATTTTTGTTGAGTGTATATATATCTGTCCGTCCCTGTGTGTGTGTATATATCTGTGTGTATGACCTCAGTACCTGCGCCGCGTCCATCTCGTTGAGCATGACGATGGAGGAGCAGTTGTAGTCGAACACGAGCCTCCAGAAGTCTCCCATGGTGTTGGGCAAAGGATGCTGGGTAACGATGAAGGCCGCCGGCTGCTTGTGGCTCTGGAAGGTTCAGAATGGAATGGAATGGAATAGAATAGAATGGAATATCAGTTATAGTCAGTCATTGGAAAATTTGAAAGTTATTGTAATACAGTTTGTATTGCAGTCATTTAGCGGACTGCTGTAATAATGGTGGAAATCTTTAGCATTATATTGTGATGGTAGTAATACACATACACTTACATCCATGAGCGCAGCGTTGATGTAGTTGGAGCTCTCCCCGTCCACTGAGATGAGGAAGGGCAGACAGCGGTCGGCCGACAGGACCTCCACACTGCGGTTCTTATCGTGGTTCCTCGGCAACAGGCCCACGCTGCAGTCCTCCGGGCGAACTCTGGGGGTCACTATGTTCAGGGTCTGGGGGGGGAGAGAGAGTTTGTTAAGGTACGAACACACTGCACACCGCAGCGCGGCGGTTGGCCGCGCGAATCGCAGGTTCCCGCCTCGTGATCATATTGGGTCATATTGTGTCCGCCGCCTGACCAGACTAGCTCTACTAATAATAATAATAATTGATAGGTTTTATATAGCGCTTTATTGCCTAGGCACTCAAAGACGCTTTACAGGGTTCCTGGTTCAATTTGTTCACACACAGTCATACCGGTGGTGGTAAACTACGAGAGTAGCCACAGCTGCCCTGGGGCAGACTGACTCTGGGGATATGCTGGCGCTGGTGCTAACCGGTGCTGAGAGCACCAGTCTGCTGTGCTGATGGTGCTTTACCCAAGCTAACCGCTGCTAACTTGGTTCATAAAGCAAAACTGATAGCTGTACACAGCAGGCAACAGACACAGAGGCTATTCACATAACTTATGGGAGCAAACTGTGACTATTATGTTTTCATCTTAATTTCCTGTCCGTCGTCCCAAAGCGAGTGACGTCGGGAGGAGCTCAACGCTGATTGGCTATTGCGGCGCGGCCAGCGGCAAAAAGTTCAATATTTTCAACTTCTGCGGTGTGTGTGTGTGTGTGTGTGTGTGTGTGTGTGTGTGTGTGTGTGTGTGTTGTGTGCGTGCGTCCCTGTGTCACTTCATACCTGGAACTCGTCTTTGATCTGGCTGGAGTTGGTCTGGCGGGTCCAGTCTGCTGATGTTGTAGTAAATGGCTCTGAACTCACACACAGGGATCGCTGTGTTTCCACAGAGACACGCCTCCAAGATGGCGTCGTGGACAAACACATATTGTTCCTGAAAGAATAAGCAAAATAAAATGGTTAAAAAAATGCTGGGGTCAAAATGTATTTCACAAAAAAAAAAAAAAAAAAAAATCTCTTGACTCTGGCTTATAGGTCTAAATTAATCGAATATTAATCACATAAAAATGCTAATTTGTTTTTCTTGGTCCAGTTTTCCCATTTAGCAGACCTTAAACTACATATTATATAGCCTAGTACAGAAAGGTAGGTATCTAAAGTAATACAAGGAGTAACATCAATTGTTTGGTACCATCAGATTCAAAACAACTTCATTTCCAATAATATAAGTGGACATATTTATTATTATCTTAGGAAAATCTACCTTGTCCTCCAATTAAGGCCTATAATAAATATGTGAAATTTAAATGTTGA
>CM047518.1:27489369-27491869 GCA_026122265.1 Ammodytes dubius
GAATTCCTTGTTATTTTTCAGACCAGACTTAATAGAAATGGAATATAATATCAATAAGTTTGTTTTAATTACTATAATAAAATAGCAGATGTATTGGTTGCTCTATAAAGTTGCTACGAGGAACTTTCAGTTTGTGTTAAATCTAGCGCCCTCTTTGGAAAAAAGCGGTAGTGTTTTTACCACGCCAGCTGTTGTTCCTGGGTGAGCGTATATACCCATGACAAAGGCATTAAGAAAAACTATATAAAAATAGCATTCTTTGCACTGATGGTCTCGTTTGCTGTTCATGATAATCAGAGGAAAAATGAGACTGTTTCAGAAATATTAAAACATTTCCTCGTAGCACCTTTAAAAGCCTACTTCACCGTTTGAATATGAAGGTGTATTGAATTCTGAGATCCTATTTAGTATGAGAAGTATGAGAAATATAGGGTTAAAAAAAACACTCTTTCTGCCTTTTCTCAGGCTAGGATGAACCGATTTCAATTTTTTTCGCACATTTATACTACATAGGATCTCAGAATTCAATAGACCTTCATATTCAAACCGGTGAAGTAGGCCTTTAAGCTCAAACGGTTATGGTGAGCTTTTTAATACTACATATCTTCAAAAAATAAACCCCCCATATAATACACTGAGCTGTTTTAATTGGCCCACAGGTTATAATCTATGGCTTCATTATATTCCAGTTCTGTGGATATGCTGCTTGCCCTTTTTATTGTCTCATAAGGCCACCATAACCGTGTGTGTGTGTGTGTGTGCGTGTGTGTGTGTGTGTTAGTGTGTGTGAGAGGTGTGTGTGCGTGTGTGTGTGTGTGTGTGTGTGTGTGTGTGTGTGTGTGTGTGTGTGTGTGTGTGTGTGTGTGTGTGAGAGATATGTGTGTGTGTGTGTGTTATTGTGTGTGAGGTGTGTGTGTGAGAGGTGTGTGTGTGTGAGGTGTGTGTGTGTGTGTGTGTGTGTGTGTGTGTGTGTGTGTGTGTGTGTGTGTTGTGTGTGTGTGTGTGTGTGTGTGTGTGTGTGTGTGTGTGTGAGGAAGATAATTCTCATAAAGCCACTATACCATGTGTGTGTGTGTGTGGTGTGTGTGTGTGTGTGAGTGAGGTGTGTGTGTGTGTGTGTGTGTGTGTGTGTGTGTGTGTGTGGAAGATAATTCTCATAAGGCCACTATACCGTCTAGCAAAAGATTGTTCTCGCCCGATGAGGCAAAGAGACATTTAAGAAGCGCTTATAAAACGCAAGAAAATTCTCCTCTGAAAATATACTACTTATAAAAACCCATCTAGCATGAGAAAGGCCAAGCTCAGATCATCGTAGGGAATTTAAATGATCTGTGACCTTTTACTAGAATATGTATTAGAGGCTAGTAAAGCGTTCATATTCTTCTAGTACAAATCTTTGCCTTAGATTTCTGTATATAAACTCTACCTGTAACTGTTTTAATCAGGCTATATTGTACTTTCACCCATTTCATTTTAATTGCTGCCACTCTTCACCACTGTGTAAATGTATATGTTTCAATAGTTTTTTTCTCTTCACCTGTTGTTGTGTATTTGATGTATTTGCATTGAATATTGTTTATGTATTGTTGTTTTTCCTTTGAGTTTGTTTTGAACTCAACGTCATTGTAAATGAGGGTCACCCCTCAATTGGTCTCTCGAGGATAAATACAAGTTAAATAAATAAATAAAATAATTTGGGATTTTTGACTTTTATTCCAAATGGGGGAAATTTGGTGTGGTATTTACAGCTCTGGAAAACAATGAAGAGACCACTCTAAATGTTCAGTGTCTCTCGTATTACCATTTATAGGCATATGTTTGAGTAGAATGAACATTTTGGTTTTATAATATAAACTACTGACAACATTTCTACCAAATTCCCCCAAAAAATATTGTCATTAAGAGCATTTCCATTAAGTAATGCCAAGTAAAATCCCAACATATGAATACCTATGATATCAATGTTAGGTGCGATCTTATCTCCCCAAATGACTAGTTATAAGGATTTTGTGGATTTGGGTTTACAGGGCCTTTAAGTATAGTAAGTAAGAAGGCTATGTTTGTGTATTAAGTATTTTTGTAAATCTAACATAAATTTGAATTTTCATATTTGTTGTAAATTGCACTATAAACAGAAACTCCCTTAAACTTATTTAAAAGAGCTGATTAAGATTAATAATGATTTTTTTTTTTATAAATCTATGGATAAAAATTAATATTTTCACCAAAGCAACCACCATTTTGAGGCACTAATGTATGTTCCTTAAGTCACCTCATGTTTAAGCTTTCTACTACATTTGCTTAGTTTTAGCCTACGTTGCATTTAATGACTTATGCGTTTGCAGGAATAAATCATCTTATTATGGCTATGTTCGTAAATTGACCATAAACATCAGATTTTTTTTAAAGGATAGCAACTTAAACAACGTAAACATCACATGAAGTCCAATACGACTCTTAAAATGAGGTTGCATTATCCGATATATGGCCACATATGAAA
>CM047518.1:27534369-27536869 GCA_026122265.1 Ammodytes dubius
AACGTTATACAATGAGGTGCTAAAGCTAGGCTAGGCTAAAGCTATGCTGCGCTCGTATTATTCAGCAGCCTGAGTTTATCTCCACACACTATTGCTGTCTTCAGTAACGTGAGTGTGAGCGACTACCGCACACTGTCTCTGTCTGTGTGTGGCAGCGATGCCCTCTCACAGGGGAGAGACTCGCCACAGTCAACCTGAGTCACACACACACAGATAACACAAGTGAAGCTCCGGCTCATCAGTGAGCGGACTGATTTGGTCAGTTGGTCTACAGTTTGGTGAACAGTCCGAGTGATGTTGTTCGCTAATATCAGCACTCCTTCAGAACGCTCAGAAGGTCTCTCGTCCAATCAAATCACTCGCTCAGAACCAACTGCTGTATAAATATATATATCTTTATAGACAGATACAATTTGAAATGTTCTCCCTTGTATAAGAGTATAAGAAATGTGGGCGAAGATAGATATATATTTTTTTTAATAATTGTTTTGGCATTTTTTCAAGCTTTATTAGACAGTACAGAGTAGAAATGGGGAGACAGACAGAGAGAGAGAGAGAGAGAGAGAGAGAGAGAGACAGAGAGAGAGAGAGAGAGAGGGGGGGGATGACCTGCAGTAAAGGTCCACAGGTTGGATTTGAACCCGCGACCACTGCAACGAAGGCCGTAGTCAATATGGTACGCACTCTATCCACACTACACCACACTTTTTGTTTTTAAACAACTTTTTTACAGTCTAATTTATTTGACAGGACAGTGTGGGTGTGGACATATCAAACAGTGTTATTTGTTTTGTCTATACACTCAGACACACACACACACACACACACACACACACACACACACACACACACACACACAGGAAGAGAGAGAGAGAGAGAGACAAACACACACACACACACACACACACACACACACACACACACACACACACACACAGGAAGACAGAGAGAGAGAGACAAACACACACACACACACACACACACACACACACACACACACACACACACACACACACACACACACACACACACACACACACACACACACACACACACACACACACACACACACACACACACACACACACACACGCACACTGTGTCTCTGTGCCATTAATCTACTGCTCAGATTAATTTACTTCTTGTTGTGACATGTCGTGATGAATCTCTCCATATGCTGAGACTCTATCAGCAGTGTGTTGCTTCACTGGTCTCCATCTTGCTCTGTGCTGCTGTGATCTTCTTACAATAAGCACTATTCCCCTAAACTGTGTGTGTGTGTGTGTGTGTGTGTGTGTGTGTGTGTGTGTGTGTGTGTGTGTGTGTGTTGTGTCTGTGTGTGTGTCTCTCTCTCTCTCTCTCTCTCTCTCGCTCTCTCTCTCTTAATGTATGTGTGTGTGTGTGTGTCTGTGTCCGCCTGTGTGTGTGTGTGTCTCTCTCTCTCTCTCTCTCTCTCTCTCTCTCTCTCGCTCTCTCTCTCTTAATGTATGTGTGTGTGTGTGTGTGTGTCTGTGTCCGCCTGTGTGTGTGTGTGTGTGTGTGTCTCTCCCTGTGTGTGTGTGTGTGCGCCTGTGTATGCGTGTGTGTGTGTGAGCGCCCCTGTGTGTGTATGTGCCCACCTGTGTGTGTGTGTGTGTGTGTGCCCCTGTGTGTATCCAGGATAATTAGACAGGGCCTCTCAAAAAGGGCATTTTTTTACTCTTGAAAATGTCACGCTGCCCGTTGCGAGCACTCGGGCCAGAGGTGATAGATACACACACACATACAGGCGCACACACACACACGGGGAGAGACACACACACACACGGGGAGAGACACACACACATGGGGAGAGACACACACACACACGGGGAGAGACACACACACACACGGGGAGAGACACACACACACACACACACACACACACACACACACACACACACACACACACACACACACACACACTGCCTGTTGCGAGTGCTGGGGCCAGAGGTGAGAGGAGAGGGAGCAAGCAGCAAACTAATGCTCAGCTTAATTGCTTGAACTCTTCCATCCAACTGTCATAGTGAAATTCTGAAGTGACATAATGTTTCTGCACTGAACACCCTTAGATAAGTTGGTTTTTAAAAGTGCATACAGTAAGTTTATTACATTAAAGGTGCTATGAGGAACTTTTTTGATATTTCTGAAGCTGTTTAATTTTTCCTCTGATGATCATAAATTGCATGTAACAACAAACGAGACCATCAGTGCAAAGAATGCTATTTGTATATAGTTTTTAAGAATGCCTTTTGTCGTGGGTATACGCTCACCCAGGAACAACAGCTGGCGTAGTAAAAAACACACTACCGCTTTTGTCGAAGAAGTAAGGAAAACTGAGAGTTCCTCGGAGCACCTTTACATTTCCGATACACGGAAGAAATCAAATTTAAAATGATATTTAAATCTATACACTTGGCCATTGCTTAGTTGCAACATGCTGTAAAGGAACTTACTTCTTGTAAACATTGCATTTTATTGC
>CM047518.1:27544369-27559369 GCA_026122265.1 Ammodytes dubius
AACGTAATAGATGATGGGATAAAAATGTACTACGTTATTGGCAAGTTGCTACATAATCTGTTTTTTTTATGAAGTTGAACATTCTAAAAAAATTCTAAAATAAGGCATAAATTCAAAATGTAAAGTAGAGGAAGATGTTTTCACTCACTCTATCTCCTCCCTCCCTCTCTCTACCCGTCCCTCTCTACCCTTCTCCCTCCCTCTCCCTCCCTCTCTGTCTCTCTCTCCTCCCTCCCTCGTTCTCCCCCTCTCTCTCTCTCTCACTCTATCTCACCCCCTCCCTTCTACCCCTCTCTCCCTCCCTATCTCTCTCACCCTCTTTCTCCTCTCTCCCTTTCTCCCTCCCCCTCTCTCCCTCTATCTCTCCATCTCTCTCCCTCCCTCCCTTTCTACCCTTCTACCCGTCTCTCTCTCCCTCTCTCTCTATCCCTCTCTCTGTCTCTCACCCCCCTGCTCTCTCTCTCCTCCCTCCTACCTCTCTCACCCCCTCGCTCTATCTTCTCTCCCTCCTACCCCTCCCTCCCTATATCTCTCTCCCTCTCTCTCCCACCCTCTTTCTCCTCTCACCCCACTCTCTCTCTCCTCCCTTCTACCCCTCTCTCCCTTTCTCTCTCCCTCTCTCTCTATCCCTCTCTCTCTCCCTCCCTCTCTCTCTCTCTCTCTCTCTCTCTCTCTACCCCTCTCTCTCTCTCTCTCTCCCTCTCTACCCTTCTACCTATCCATCTATTCATTTCGTTAATGGACTCGTTTGAATGACACATCTCTTGCACATCGTAAGTGGCAACTGGCGGCGACATAATCTTCCTCTAATGATTGTCACAGCAGTAACTTCATTAAGCGCTAAGGTTAACACACACACACACACACACACACACACACACACACACACACACACACACACACACACACACACACACACACACACACACACACACACACACACACACACCACAACCACACACACACACACACACACACACACACACACACACACACCACAACACGCACACACGCACACACACACACACACACACACACACACAACACACACACACACACACACACACACACACACACACACACACACACACACACACACCACACACACACACACCCACACACCACACACACACACACACACACACACACCACACACGCACACCCACACACCACACCACCACACACACACAAACAACACCACACAAACAAACACACCAACACACAACACACACACAAACACACACACACAACACACCACACACCACACACACACACACACACACACACACACACCACACACACAACACAACACACACAACACACACACACACACACACACACACACAACAAACCACACACACACCACACAACACACACACACACACCACACACCACAACACACACACACACACACACACAACACACACACACCACACACACACAACACAACAAACACAACACACACACACACACACACACACACACACACCACACACACACACACACACACACACACACACACACACCACACACACACACACACACACACACACACACACACACACACACACACACACACCACACACACACACACACACACAACAACACTAACAACACACAGCCAACCCACACACACACACATACACACGACACACACTACATCCCCAACACTAAATACATAAGAAAACCCACTACATACTACACAGCCCACACCAAAAATAAGCGCTTGAGTTGAATAATGGACTGATGACATTGTGTTGAGTCCTAGGGTGTTAATGGTTTGTTTGTTTATTAGTGTGCTGTTGTGTGTGTAATGTGTGTGTGTGTGTGTTGTGTGCTGTGTGTGTGTGTGTGTGTGTGTGTGTGTGTGTGTGTGTGTTGTGTGTGTGTGTGTGTGGTTTGGTGTGTGTGTGTGTGTGTTGTGGAGTGTGCCGACCTATCCAACAGGGAACCTGAGATCGTAACACATCCACTAACAGGGGACTCCAAAACTAACAGGGACATTTTTCAAGTCCCCTCTTGGACATGCTTTAAATCATCTTAAAAACATGTATAATACCTTCTGGTAAATTTTCATAACTTTTGCCAACAGTGGACTTGGAAGTGTGTGAGTGTTAATTTCATATCTGGGACAGCCTCTGCTTGCCCTGGCCTGGCCCATTCACACACGTCGTTTAAAACACTCCTCTATTGTCTGAATGGTCTCAGCCCCAGGGAGTCTTTCAGGCTGTGAAGAGCTGTTGACAGGCTACTTACTGAAGACACCAGTCTCTTGAAAATAGATTTGTATTTTGTTTTTGAAACTAAATATATATGTTGAGTGTTAATAAAAGTTTTAAAAAGGACAAAAGATAGATATAAACAAACATGGGAAAAAAGATCAGCAGTAAGATCCTTTATTTTCTTGCCAATGTGATTCTCTGTCTACTCTCCACTGTCAGACTACTCATGTGTGGCAGATTAAAAGAGAAAGGTATTTTCTTTGATGATCAATTTGTTTTTTTGCAATGAAATAAAATACAGACTATTATTTATTATCAGAACATTTTATAGGTCAAGAACTTTAGAATAGTCCAATCCCTCAAAATTCCCTTTACTACTAATCTTTATAAGAAGAAGTGTTCAATCAATTTGACAGTGTTCTTGTGTCTTCAATCTATATTTATTTTGTTTATTTCACAATCACAGAGAAAGGTCCACACTTCTACTGTATCTAATGACTGGAGTCCACTGTTGGTTGGGATGGTGCGACTTTCACACTCCATCGTGGATGAATTTAAAAGGAATAAACCAAACTGGATTATTTCTTTATCTTCAAAATTCCCTTTATTAATCTTTATAAGAAGAGGTTTTCAATCAATTTGACAGTGTACTCGTGTCTTCAATCTATATTTATTTTGTTTATTTCACAATCACAGAGAAAGGTCCACACTTCCACTGTATCTAATGACTGGAGTGCACTGTTGGTTGGTAAGGTGCGACTTTCACACTCCATCGTGGATGAATTTAAAAGGAATAAGCCAAACTGGATAATTCTTAAGGGGAAAATAATAATGTCAATGTGGTCTAAAATGTCTTATGTGTGTCATACTAATTGACCCTACCTGCAGTACTACATTCTCCAAATGTAACAAAGAGTTAAGGAGATTGTCTCTGGACCATCTCAGACCTGGCTGAACAGCTACCCAAAGCCTGCAGTATGTGAAGACAGTTCAGCTGCCAATTTGGTTCTCTGTCAACTCTCTCCTGTCAGACTATGGGTGACAAATTAAAAGAGAAAGATACGTTCTTTGTATTTTAATTAATTGCAAAAACAGATTGATCATCAGACTATCATTTTACAATCAGAACATTTTAGAGGCCTAGACCTTTAGAGTAATTCAGTCCCTCAAGATTCCCTTTAATAATCTTTATAAGAAGAGGTTTTCAATCAATTTGTCAGTGTTCTTGTGTCTTCAATCTACATTTATTTTGTTTATTTCACAATCACAGAGAAAGGTCCACACTTCCACTGTATCTAATGACTGGAGTGCACTGTTGGTTGGTATGGTGCGACTTTCACACTCCATCGTGGATGAATTTAAAAGGAATAAACCAAACTGGATTATTTCTTTATTTTCAAAATTCCCTTTATTAATCTTTATAAGAAGAGGTTTTCAATCAATTTGACAGTGTACTCGTGTCTTCAATCTATATTTATTTTGTTTATTTCACAATCACAGAGAAAGGTCCACACTTCCACTGTATCTAATGACTGGAGTGCACTGTTGGTTGGTATGGTGCGACTTTCACACTCCATCGTGGATGAATTTAAAAGGAATAAACCAAACTGGATTATTTCTTTATTTTCAAAATTCCCTTTATTAATCTTTATAAGAAGAGGTTTTCAATCAATTTGACAGTGTACTCGTGTCTTCAATCTATATTTATTTTGTTTATTTCACAATCACAGAGAAAGGTCCACACTTCCACTGTATCTAATGACTGGAGTGCACTGTTGGTTGGTATGGTGCGACTTTCACACTCCATCGTGGATGAATTTAAAAGGAAAAAGCCAAACTGGATAATTCTTAAGGGGAAAATAATAATGTCAATGTGGTCTAAAATGTCTTATGTGTGTCATACTAATTGACCCTACCTGCAGTACTACATTCTCCAAATATGAGACTGTCCACCGCGACCTATTACGTCAAGGCAACATTTTACAAAAAAGATTCTCGTTGCTCTAATGTGGAAGTGATATGTGATATGATGCAAATTTGGCCGGATGAAAATATTCACAAACAGTCGTATAGCCTACAAGTAGACTACACTCCAAATCATACAGTGAAAATAATGTTTCATATTGTAGGCTACAAGCCACAAAGCTTGAAATTGACATACATATTTAGCCCATATGCAAAAACAATAATGTGATGTTTTTTTTTTTTTTTTTATAAGCCTTGATGTAATAATTTATTATTTTGAACCCCACATAATCAGGCAGTAACACCCCCAACCCCTTTCTATCTCTCTCTATCTCTCTCTCTCTAAACAATGTAAATGATTCACAGTTTATAGCCTACAGATGTCATGACTATTTAACGGCACAAAAAGGAGAGAAGAAAAAATGCACTTACATGTTACACCTACATGTAGCACTTAAATGATGTAGCACTTTTGTAGTTTCATTTATTTGAAGCTAATTTAGACTACTTGCGTGATTATTGCTGTTCTGAGATTCTATCTTTATGGTCAAATTTAATTTATGGGAAACTGCTTTAGATAAAAGCATCAGCAATGTAGGCTAATCTAATGACATAAAAGCATTTCACATAAAATTGGTGTTTTAATTGTAGGGGAGAGTGGCCTGAGTTGTGCCGGTGGGGAAGTTGTGCCACCCCTTGTTTCTAGAAAACTGTGGAAGAAATTGGAAATGTGACCACATATTTAAGAAGAGCCATCCATTTGACTCATCCTGTAAAGAAGGGAGACACAAGGAATAAGATATAAGCACATTTAAGCTAAAAAAACAGTGTTTTGCCTTTTAAAGTAACATTTCCATGATGAAGGTTTTTTGATTATTGTGTCTGAACAATTATAGACAAGTTTTAAAACATTTGACACGTTTTAGTGCTTTAGTATGCTACACTTTGAGTCTATACAGTTAAGCTGCGAACACACCGCACTGGCCGCGCGGCGAGATTACATACAAAGTCAATGTACTAGCGCGTGGCTGCGCGTCCACCCAATAATCGGCGTCCAGCGGCCGGCGGCGGGCCCTTGCGCGGCGCGTGGCCGCGCCGTGAATCGGGAGCGCGGCCATTTGCGGCGCGTAGAAATTGCGTCATCGAAGGAGCGTGAATCGAAGGCTTGTGCGGCGAACACGGCGCCGCAGAAAAAGATGAACATTTTCATCTTTTTCTGCGGCGCCGCCGGGCGCCACGCCTCCACAGCCAATCAGCGTTGAGATTGCCCGGTGGTGGTGGTCTGCAAGACGAGGTGGGCGTGTGGAGTGAGGACATTGGGCTTCCAATACATTCTGCAAATATGTGTATTTTGCATCTGTTTAGCTGTTGGTTGTACTTTAGCCAAGGTAGCGCCGGTTAGCATAGTGAAACTCACCCAGCTGTGTGCTGTTCCTGAGGATAATATGAACCCAAAGTTGACGGCAGTGTCCGTGTGGAATTCCATATAGCCTAGTACAGCGAAGCACCGGTGTTTTCCTCCGTCAGCCGGCACACTTTCACTTTCAGGTAGGCTGATGTCTGCCTTTATTTGTGCCGCTGAGCACACACTGCTGTTGTTAATGTGTTTAGTATGTTGCTGAATTGCTGTTAATGTGTGTGTATTTGCGATCGGGGTGCGTGTTCAGGCTGTTTTAATGATATTTGTGACATGACTGCCGCTGGTTACACAGTGAACCTACATCTGTATTTTTTGGCACAGCTGGACCATGTTATTGTTGTTGTTGCACCGTAAGTGTGACGGGTCTGATCTCGGCGTCGGCGTCAGGAATATATGGCCCAATATGATCAAGCGGCGAGCCTCCTGCGGTCACGCGGCCAACCGCCGCAGGCGGCCAATGCGGTGTGTTCCCGGCTTTAGCATGATGTCAGCCCTAAACTGCTGCATCATGCTTATTATCCAACATTCTGGGGTTGGGGTGATTTGTATTTTATTTAATTGCAAAAACAGATTGATCATCAGACTATCATTTTACAATCAGAACATTTTAGAGGCCTAGACATTTAGAGTAATTCAGTCCCTCAAGATTCCCTTTAATAATCTTTATAAGAAGAGGTTTTCAATCAATTTGTCAGTGTTCTTGTGTCTTCAATCTACATTTATTTTGTTTATTTCACAATCACAGAGACCCTGTTTCCACCTGGCATTAACATCTGACTTTTTGAATCTGGTTACAAGTGGACAGCTCTCAGTCCGTGTGTTCCCACTTGTATTTTCAAATGTGACTTCTCTGTCTACTTGTGATCGGATTCCATTTACCCGCGCTGTATTTAAATCAACACGTTCATCATTTCCGTTTGCATTGCTGTTTTTAACCGGTGGGGTTCAAACAAGTAAACATACAGGGCTGTACAGTGCCACAGTTTGAATCGCATTTGCTATAAAAATGCAATACATGCGAAGATAATTACCAGTCTAGGTTGACGAGATAGGCTAGTCTATCTCATTTAGACAATGAGGAGCGATGCACAATACTGCTTAGAGGGCCCTTACATTAACACTCGCCAAATGCGGGAAATATCATAGTATAGGTAAAGTAGAAAAGTAAAAACTCTTAGGCGAGTAAGTTATTACGCCACTTTGGCTGGTGAAAGATGTGTGCTCGCTGTTTGGCTATTCTAACGTCTGCCTCTGTTAAACTCTTGTCACCGCAACCAGTCCATAGCTTTCACAGTTAAGTTATTCCTTGTGCAAACAGAACGTTTCCTGTACACCTTCACATTAAAAGCCTGTTACTAGCCAAGCGCGAGTTGACCTTTATTTTGAAGCAGATAAGAACAGGAAGTTAGCGCTCCACATGACTGCAGCTTGCATGGCGCCAGAAAAAAAAATCAGCGACTTCCGTGTTATCACAGTTTTACTCGGTGAAATGAAAACAGAGGACAGATAGCTTGTCATTTGCAATACTTTTAATTGGGCGCACACTAAAACCTTTTTTTTCTACGTATTTCCGCTCAGGCAGTTGAGTAGGAGGTCCCTAATGTGGACACAAACCACATTTGTGTTTCCACTACCAAATGAATGTGGACACAAGTGGTCAAAAACCACCTCCGAATGTGGTTTTTGTGATCCGATCTCAATGCGTCTTGAGAGTGTTCTCACCTGTAGTTAGAGCTGTATTCATGTGATCGGATCACAAAAACCACATGTTAATGCCAGGTGGAAACAGGGTCAGAGAAAGGTCCACACTTCCACTGTATCTAATGACTGGAGTCCACTGTTGGTTGGGATGGTGCGACTTTCACACTCCATCGTGGATGAATTTAAAAGGAATAAACCAAACTGGATTATTTCTTTATTTTCAAAATTCCCTTTATTAATCTTTATAAGAAGAGGTTTTCAATCAATTTGACAGTGTACTTGTGTCTTCAATCTATATTTATGTTGTTTATTTCACAATCACAGAGAAAGGTAGTTAAGCCAACATTTACGTTTGGATTGGATGCAACCTATTATTTTAGATTTCTTAAAGTTTAATACCTTGTTAAGTGACTTTTTCTGAGTTGATTGTATTAAAGGATTTGATTTCCAACTAAAGTAAAATGTTGATTGTACTCAACCTATTTAATTTAATTTAATTTGTATTTAAGTATCTTCTCCAACACAGCAGAAGGAGAATGACATATATCACAGTCACTGTGAATCTTGGCTATTGAAGTTAGCTGTTGTTGTTGACTGCCTAACGACCGTCGTCAGACACAGGTACCCATCCCCCACACTGCATACGATCAGAGAGTGACACAGACTGTCACAAAATGACAAGCAGATAGAAACTCCCCTTGCCTGCTCTGAGTCACTCAGGCCAAATCCATTGAGCCTCGAGCCCCACATGTTAAAATGGCACTTCACCTTTACCTTTGAGATGCAATTTCTATTACATATAAAAGGGCTTGTTTGGCATGGAGTGTTAACTTTACCAAAGCAAAATGCGATTAAAAAAAAAAAGCCTAAATGAATTCTAGTTAAAAAAAAAAGATAAATAAAAGTACTTACCGGAGAATATATACAAAAAAAATCACAAACTTTATTGTTGGCTTGTGAATTTATCTTTTTACATTAACTGCAGGCTATTCTTCCCTGCTTAGGCTCTTTAGAGATTGACTGCCTGATGTGAACGTGTTGCAGGATATTGCCTTAGCGAGTGGATTGCACTTAATCGTCAAGTAATCCATTCTAAATCTAAAGACACCTGTCACAAGTTTCTGATATTTTGGTCAGACTAGACGTTTTATAGCGACAGGGGATCTCATATTTGCAATATAACAACTGGATTCCTTTCAAGATCATGATTATTTCACATACTATTCCAGGCCTATAAAATTATTTCAGGTAAATGAAAAAGGTATTATGGAATGTATCTGGACAGGGCAGGCTATAATATGTACCACTTAAATAAAAACAAGTATAGATGCCTTAACCGCCTACGCCTACATGCCATGCCTGGTCACATTATAAACTGCAAACAGTATCTTAATTAAAGAGAAACCTTTTGAAGTCATACTGTAGAGCCGAGCGGGGGGTATTATGCCAGACTTGTGAGGAAATGCGTTGAAGAAGGAGTTTCCCTCCTTTTTAAGGTCACTGCGCTACTGCAGGTAATTTCCTTATCCAAAGTCTGCAAATATGGTGACTTGCAGAAAGTGTTAATGAAGGGTGCAAAAAGAGCCCTTAGTGGACTTTGATTTGACAGTGGGACAGCCCTCACTTCTCAGAGAAAGTGCTCACCACAATTAAACTGAAATGTTAGGATGTGTGGAGCACATTGATGCTAGTCATTAAAAACTCTTCCTAAAAAGCTATTTCTAAGCAATAAAGTTGCATTGCTTAAAACAATTTGCACATGGTATTACACATACATTGTATGAAATGTGCATAGATCACAGATCCAACTGGCCACACTCAAAATCATGAAGTCGTCATTCTCACACACAAAAAACATTTTTGGTCTGGTTTCTTGACACTGGAACCAACACTGTTCTGTAGAACCTTACCTTCAATATAATCAACTAGAAATGAAAACAACAAATTACAAGTGCCCCCCCCCCTCACTATGCAGTTTCAGTGGAGAGGGATTTGTTTATATTCACAGAGTAAGTTTACTAAACACATTTTCTCTACATGCGATTCTTAGTTTTGAATGATTATATCATCATAAATCAAAACTAAACTATATTTAGAGGAACCTGGAACCAAACATTGAGACTAGAGAATGTTTGTAAACCAAACTATGGGCCCTGCTGCTGTAAAAAACAAAATGAAACAGTAACTTTTCAGGAAGCTTACTAACTTCAAACACTGTTCCAGGGATAACATTTTCCTGCGAAGAACATGTTGTATTCAGTTCTGAGAATATACCTTAGAAAATGTTTCACTTCTCTGACACACACAAAGTTACACACTGCAGCTTTAATCTGACCACAGACAGAATTTAAAGATGTATTGTATTAAAGAGAATTTGTTGGAACAGCCTTTCACTGTTAGGTTTATGATTTCTAATTTAAGGATAAACATTACGTCCTTAAGTCGGATAGAAATAGTTGGGGTTTTAGGAGATTTCCACATAAGTAAAATATGACGTCTTGCCAGAGGGGAAGTGAAAGTTAGTATTTATGTTTGCAAAAAGTAAATGTGGTGTTGTTCTGATGGGGTCAAAAATATTTCAATGAAGGGCTCCATCTTTATTTAGTCTCCAAGAACCTTTGTCAAAATCATAAAAAGTCAGTCCAGAATTGATGTAGTCTGGGACAATAAAAAACCTCTCACCCTCCTGTCCCCACATTCCTGTACATACCTGCTAAACCATGCCCTTGGCAGCAGCCCTTCAACCCCCTCCCCCGCCCTGCATTGTCTCTATTCAAAGTAGGCACTTCACACCTTTTCTACAGCAACACTGTGAGTTGAACTGTTATGAAACTGCATTGCTGCGTCTCTCCCAGAGGCTGCATACATCTCCTTGCTAACATAAATATAGTAGATTCATTAAACATGGTATTGTAACAGTTGTATGCGCCAACATGTTTAAGCTAAACTTACTTGGATTTCTGGTTCATTTAGTGACTTTATTTTAAGCCTACAGTAGCTCCCTAAAATATCCAGCCATTTAGGAAACAATGTATTTAACAACATAATGAATTGATGGATCCTAAAAAGGAAAGCATGTACAAATATGGAATTGACCTTATTTGCACAGCCTTATCGCATCATTGATCTGTCAAATGTACCCCAAGCTCACGCTCCCAAGCGTTTTAGTTTTGACAGAAAACTGAGAACATTAACTGAAAATGGAGAACAAATATGTCACTGTCCATAATGATAGTATTGAAGGCAGGGAATTATATATGTATATCTTATGTAATAATGTCACAGGCTGTCACAGAATTTTACCCTCAATTTAGGATGTGACGAGCACGTTGATGCTGGTCATTTCAATTATACAATGTAGAGGACATGTTTAAGTCTTGAAATGAAAACCCATTAAAGGTGTGCAACTTGCACAGGAAAAAGTGATTGCGGATTGATAAAACAGTGATAAATTGTGGGGTTTTGAAACTCAGGCCATGCTATTTGGCGAGAAGGAAAATTCAGATCAACTGTCCCTAATAACTTTACATTTAAGGATCAGTGAAAATATTGAAAAAAAAACATTTACCAAATACAAAATGCACAGATTAATGTGTATGTCTGCTCAAAAACAAAACAAATACTGAATATCAGTTTTAGACCCATGTTTAATGTTTTCACAGTATTGTCATACAATCTATAATACAAGATATATTTTCAAAAATGTTTTTCATAATACATTTATGGTACAGTAGCTTGAGATTAAGATGTTTCAACTGGAATATATATCATGGTGGTCTTGGTGTGAGATTTAAATCCAGCATCAACCTGACATGAAATAGTCTTTAAGACCCTGAGCAATATCGTTGAAAAATATTTCACTTCCTTTTTGGCTTAAATGAACATTGTCTCTTAAAAATAGCTCAGGTTTGTCAAACACTATGTTTGGATGTTGAACAGTACTCCCATTAACCTCCAAAACAAATGTAGCCATCACATTGTTGATGAATTTCCGCACTTTGTCCATCTTTGCTGTTAGGGCATGCCTCCATTGTCGCCTCTGGTTAATGGAAGAAAGCATGATCTTCATCTGCGGAAACTGTTTGTGGAGGCCATGCAGGTCCCTTTTCATTGCTCGAAGAAGCGTCACACTTTTCACACTTCCAAGGTCATTGCCCCCACAGTGAATCACAAGCACATCTGGAGCAGTTCCTCCTTTGAGTCATATAATGTTAATGTAAAATACTATGATGTGTAGTAGTAAACTTATACACAGAATATTTAAAACAATAAAATAATGTTTCAAGTGTATTACTTACTATTCTAATTTTGCTATTTGGCTTGATGTGGTTGTCATTGATGAATCTCCCCAGTCTTGCTGTTTCCCCAGTCCCATCGACACTGAATAATGAAATACATTGTTTGAAGATTATTAATATAATAGTAAAATAGTTGAATTATCTATAGTAAGAACTGATCATTTCATTTCTTACCAGAAAGTCTTTCCGGCAAAGGGGTAGAAATACAGAAATGCTGCATGGGCATCTGAGTACTCTTTGAACAGAGTCTCTCCTTCCAAGCCAGTGATGTGTCTTCCAACATACTCAAGCAAGAATTCTCCAGGCTCAATGTCTTGAGTGGCAATAACTCCATAACCTGATAAAAAATTATAAATAGAGATTAATTAATTACATATTTGTAAATTGTATTATTTAAGTATGATACAAGTTTGATAGCTGTCATCAAAAAAATCCTTGATTAGAAAACAATACTGTATTGTACAATCTATATAATTACAAATAACTATGTATAATGGCAGTGAGCATTCATCTTTTAAAATAGAAGACAATCAAGTTTGCTTTTCAGATATCTACTCACAAATTAGATTGGGGACATCATGCCAGTAATCTGAGTTTAACATGGAGATTTGAAGCAGTGGGAAACAGCTAACCTAGTTTAGCCCACAGCTAAATAGAACACATGAAAGCAATGAGGTGTTTTACAAATACAAAAAGGTTGAAAAGTCAGCAAAAGGTTAAACTACTACTTTTTTTTTTTTTTTTCTACTTATTTCACAATAGTTATACATATATTGCTATGCCAGACTGTTCAAATACTTATTTATTATAAGCAAAGCAACTGGATTGTAGAAAGTTGTATGAACGCTTGTACCTTCATACAGATTTGAACAGAGAATCGTACATTCTAATCAAGTAACATACCTTTCTCCTTGTTGATGAAAGTCTTCTGAAAAGTGTCTTTATCTTTTCCAGATGCAATGAAGTACAAGGCTTCCTTTTCAGGACAAACTCTTCTGGGTCTCATTTTTCTCTGAAAGATTTTAGAATCCAGATGTAAGTTAAAGCACAACTGGGGAAACTTTGTGAGAGTGATAGAAAGTTTTAGATACATAGCTTGATAGAATTAAATTAAACTTTGCAACAACATGAATACAGACTAAGTTTAAACAAATAACATTTTAATTAAACCTGGCAAATAGAAATAGAAATAAAAACTGCACAAATAATTACAATTAACCTTGCCTAAAGGGAAAATAAAAAACTATTTAAGAAATGCATATAACTTTTCAGAAAAAAGAAATGAGAAAGTGTAAAATAATATAATACATTTGACTTAAACCTTTCAAAGAAAAAAAAGTAAAAGAATGAAAGTTGAAATGAACCTTAAAATAATTCAGATAAAAACTAAGTATCAGAATTAACCAGTTAAAACCTTCCAGAAAGAGAAATAAAAAAACTAAGTTAAAATAATAGTTAAAATAATTATTTTAGTCATACATGGTGAATTTGTAGTTTGTAACTTACCTATAACTTCAGCCTCAGCATTGAACGAAAAAAGTTTCAAAAGTTCAGTCATAAATCTCCAGGTGGGTCCTCCTAAGAATTACAGTGGTCAAGCCCTTCCAAAAAAGTCATTACATCTGTGTACCTGTAGTGAGATGCCCAGAATATATCCACACCCTCACAAGCAATCTGGACAGTGATTGGTTCTCAGGACCAGACAAAGGTGGCTAGGTATTGCTCGCATTGTGATGCAAAGTATTGGCATTACAAATGCAGAAACGTCGGCTGCCAGTGTTCCCTCTTAGCTCCATAATGTCAAACTAGCTGGTTTATTGACAGTACACCGCAAGTTCTACCATGATTAAACAATCATGCCGAAAAACACAGACTACAGGTTTTGTATCCAGGCTATTTCATTCATTGGTATTTGTAAGATGCAAATAAGAGGCTATAAGCCTACATCAAAATTGCCTTCATTTAAGCCTAAATCAAAATTGCCTTCATTTGGATGTGGCCCAAAACTTAAGTGACTTTCCAAATAGGCTTATCATTTGGGAACAGTGACATACTTACAGTAAATTACATTCTTAAGTGTGGGGCAACCTGCCTAGTGCTACACATATAGCAAAGAAGCCTATTTACAGTTATAGTGCAAATAAATTTGGCTAAATGGTGTAGTGTTTAAATCTGCTGAGTTCAATGATTAATCACTTTTTATAATATAATGTTACGTTACGCACTGCTAGAATGATCGTGAAAAGAAATATTCAATTCAGTCATTTTCTGACAGCATTCCACTCTCTCCTTACAAACTAATTTGAACTACAGCAAAGGATTTTACATACTTTGTGCTACTCTGTTCAGACTGGTGTTGTGGGAAAAACAACTTTTGTAAAAGGCTTTTGAAAGTTCAGAGACATGTGGAATTGATGGTGTGAAATGCATCTCTAAAGTAGCCTGACTGATTAAATAATCATTCATGTTGTCATGCACATTTCTTATAATGATAGTGTGCAGGTGGTAGTAATCAATGTGACTAAATTGCATTCATGGTAAGCTTTTTTGAACAATTTTATACTTGTAATGGGTCAGTAAAATGTTTGACAGTTTGCCACTGGGCTACTATACATAAGAGACATTAGAATACATTTGAAGTTTGGATCCCTATTGATAGGGTTAGTCATTTAAAACAGTAGAAGTGTGGAGCTGTCTTTGTGCTTTTTAAATAAACTAAATATGTATAGATTGAATACACTAGTACACTGTCAAAGTGATTGCCATTCTTTGCTAACAAAGACGTTGGGAACTGGACAATTCTAAACGTTAGACGAAAACTGTATTGAATTCCAGCTAAAAGCACAGAACTTGAAAATAAAGTATATAGGAAAGTAACAAAAAAAATTCAAAAAAATGTGTGCCAGTAGGATAGAAATCAAAGGGCAATAAACTCTCTTTTGTTTGTTTGTCTCTTTTGTTGTTGTCTGGGATAATGTGGTGTTCACTATGCAGACTGGTTTTCTGCCCTAAACTACCTCCATACAGTGAACTTAAAGTACATGTTGTGAGGGAATTTTCAGTCTTTAGTATGGTTAATATTAATGGTAGAGATGTATAGTACATTTATGCCTGTCTTGTGTGTTTGTCTATATCTCAGACACTAGATCAGCCTGGTGACACTGGTGGGAGACACTTAGGTCAGTTGTATAGATAAAGTCTCATCTCCTTAGACTCCAGAATGTTATGGTTCACTGTGTTCAGCTCTGAACCAAAACATTGGTACGCTTGGTGCCCGAGCCAGGGAGGTGTTAGAGATAGCACAAGGTTAATACACAGCTCTCAGGAAGTGTCTGTCAGAATTGAAGTGCAAGTCACCCGAGTTGCAGTCCGGTTCTCCTTGGCCAAGTCTGTA
>CM047518.1:27564369-27566869 GCA_026122265.1 Ammodytes dubius
ACGAGAGACACTGTTATAATGTACAATGTGACTGTTACGTATGTCAAATAATATTTGTGTGTGTGTGTGTGTGTGTGTGTGTGTGTGTGTGTGTGTGTGTGTGTGTGTGTGTGTGTGTGTGTGTGTCTGTAAACAAATAAAATGGGCTGAGAAATATAGGGGTTACTTTTCCCGTTGTGGGGTCTCTACTTACAGGTAATAAGAGCAGGAATAAGCATGTCTTCTGGAGTGTGTGTGTGTGTGTGTGTGTGTGTGTGTGTGTGTGTATGAGTATGCGTATGTGTGTGTGTGTGTGTGTGTGTATGAATATGTGTGTATGTGTTCATGAGGAATATATGGGGTTACTTTTCCCGATGTGGGGTCTCTACTTACAGGTAATAAGAGTAGGAATAAGCATGTCTTCTGATGGTGAGGTGAAGGCCCATGATGACAAACCCAAGAGAAGGACAAACACAGTGGATTAGTGCAGTGTGGGGGTTTGGGATGGGAATTATTACTTTTTAGATCGATTTGTTGACATTTCTTGACATTTTTACAACCGATAAGCCTGCATGATTGGGTTGTAATACACCTGTAAAACTTCATTTATATGCATCTGCTATGTTAGCTAGTCTATTTAAGTGTTCTCGTTAAAATTAGGATTGTTTTCAGTCTATTAGCTTTGTCTCTTTGGTTATGTTTAATAACGTTTTTACATTAAAAGTGGGATGAGTGATTTTTTGACAGTTTACAAATTGATATGCTTCATGGTTTTCATATCAATGTTGCAATGTGTCCTCTAATACACTGGTAAAACTCAACCGTACGTATGTCCGCTTGTTTATTTAAGTGTTTTTTTAGTCTATTAGCTTTGTCTCTTTGGTTATGTTTAATAAAGTTTTTTACATTAAAAGTGGGATGAGCGATTTGTTGACATTTTACAACTGATAATGCTTCATAATTGGGCTGTTATACACATGTAACAACTAATTTGTATGCATTTGCTATGTTAGCTAGTCCTCATAACAATTTAGCTTTTTTGTGTCTCTATAGATATGTTCATACTATGTTAACATTAAAGGTAGAGTGAGTGATTTTTTTGACATTTTACAAATTGTTAAAAAAGTTTCATGGTTTTCATTGCAATGTTGCAATGTGTCATCTAATACACTGGTAAAACTCAACCGTATGTATTTCTGCTAGTCTGTTTAAGTGTCCTCGTTAAAATTGGGATTGTTTTTAGTCTATTAGCTTTGTCTCTTTGGATATGTTTAATAAAGTTTTTACATTAAAAGTGGGATGAGTGATTTGTTGACATTTTACAACTGATAAGGCTGTATGATATGGAGCCCCTAAAGGGACATGGAGGAAAAAAAAAATTGGTTGAGAAAAAAAAAAAAGAAGAAAAAATGGAGGAAAAAAAAATGTTGGTTGAAAAAAATTAAATAAAAATCAGAATCTCGAGTTTGATTTTTTTTTTTCAACCAACATTTTTTTTTTCCTCCATGTTTTTTTTTTTTTTTTTTTCTCAACCAAATTTTTTTTTTTTCCTCCATGTCCCTTTAGGGGCTCCGTAGTATGATTGTGTTGTAATACACCTATAAAAAAAACTAATTTATATGTATCTGCTATGTTAGCTAGTCTATTTAAGTGCCCTCATACATTTTTTTGTGTTGTTTTTTTTTTATTTTCCAGCCTATTAGCTTCATGGTTTTCATAGAATTGTTGCAATTTGTTTTTGTTATACACTGTGATGGACAAACTCATCCATAAGTATATAGTATGTTAGCTAGTCCGTTAAAGTGTCCTCATAAACATTTAGATTATGTTTTTCATTGTCCTGACTATCAACTTTATCTCTATGAATATGGTTGATACAGTTTTTAGTTAAAAGGTGGAGTCAGTGATTCTGGAGAACGCTTGCTGTCAAAATCACTTTTTGTCTAAATCAGTGAATATCTCCTCACGATCCGCTACCTGTACGTACTGTGTATATGTGCTGACAAATAAATCATGGTTTAAATACACAGCCTAGGCTCTGTAAACTGGTATGTACACATGTTGGCACACCTTAGCTAGCAACATGCCGGTTTACAGAGCCTAGGCTGTGTATTTGCACTGGATTAGATTTTCAGCGCACACACAGTACAGACAGGTAGCGGATCATGAGGAGATATTCCTTTAGCTCAGTTGGTAAGGCGTCCCACCTCCCGGGCCGGGCCCAGCAGCGGACCCGGGTTCGATTCCCACCCGCGGTCGTTCTCTGCATGTCACTCCCATTTCACCTCTGTCTCTCTGCACTATCAAATAAAGCATAAAAATGCAAAAAAAAAAATATTAAAAAAAAAAAGGCAATATCTATCTTAAAACACCCCTCCATAAATCAGCTGTGAAGTGGTCAGTCGTCAATCAAAATAAATTAAGACGTAATAGGGAACTCTACGGCTTGTGAAAAATTGGATTCAGTCACCCAATAAATTACTCTTTATTTAACAGGAGATTATTGGCCTTTGTTTGGTTA
>CM047518.1:27579369-27581869 GCA_026122265.1 Ammodytes dubius
TTTATGTAATGGAAGCTAATCTAGAATCTAGAACCTTTTTTTTTTTCTTTTTTTTTTTAACCTTTATTATACAGGTAAATTGAGACCGAAGACTCTTTTACAAGGGAGACCTGTTTTCCTTTCCCACGTTACCATTCACACACACATTCATACACCGATAGCAGGCTAACTATCGACATTCACACGAGGCAAGGTGGGTGAAGTGTCTTGCCCAAGGACACAACAACCATGACACAGGTGACAGGGCGGGGATCGAACCTCCAACCCTTTGATCATCAGCCGACCCGCTCTACCAACTGAGCCACAGTCGCTAATCTTGAATATTGATGTAATTTCTTTGTTTTTGTACCATCTCTTGATGACATGTAACAGCAAACGAGACCATCAGTGCAAAGAATGCTATTTTTTATAGTTTTTCTTAATGCCTTTGTCATGGGGTATATACGCTCACCCAGAAACAACAGCTGGCGTAGTAAAAAAACACTACCGCTTTTGTCCAAAGGGGGGGCGCTAGAATGAACACAACCTGAAAGTTCCTCGGAGCACCTTTAAATTCACTATGAATATAAATAGTGTTATCTTACGGTCACAGCAAAATGCAGAAAGGTAAAATCTCATCAGTATTTTTTTTTTTTTTTTTCATAAGCTGAATTCTGAAGTCTCATTTGTATTATTTCTTGGCACATTTCCACTTCGCTGTCTCACACACACACACACACACATAGACACACACACACACACACACACACACACACACACACACACACACACACACACACACACACACACACACACACACACACACACAACACACACACACACACACACACACACAACACACACACACACACACAACACACACATAGACACACACACACACACACACACACATAGACACACATAGACACACACACACCACACACACACACACACACACACACACACACACACACACACACACACACTGTCTCACACTGTCTATGAACTCACAGCTGAACGTTTGTGCTCACACTCATACTGTGACTGTCACAATCCTGTTTAGTTAATCCTTTAAAGGCGAGACACAGAGAGGGAAAAAAATATATTTTTTTTTTCTGAGCACTGCACTGGGCAATTTTGAGATTTTTGTCTATTTTGCTTCCATAACATGTCTTCTTTAATAATAAATAATAATAATTGATAGATGTTATATAGCGCTTTTCTGTAGGTCACTCAAAGACGCCTTACATTGCATAGAAATATATACATAAAGAAAAGAAAGAAACACGAAAACAAATTAAAATAGAGTCAGGTGTGGTATGGGTGGAGTCAGGGGTCGTATGCTTTCTTTCATGCTAGAATTAAATAAAAAAGTCCTACATGTACATTCAGGTGTTTATTGGACTAAACCTTGTCTGTTTGTGTCTGTATATTCCTCCTATACAACCATCTTTAACGGACATTATCTCAACATTTCTAAGATTTTTTTTTTATATTTGTGTCTATTTATTTTCCATAACATGTCTTCTTTCATACTAGTATAAATCAAAGGTCCAATATGTACATTTAGGTGTTTATTTGACTAAACCGTGTCTGTTTGCGTCTGTATATTCCTCCTATACAACCATCTTTAACGGACATTATCTCAATTTTCAACATTAGTTTTTTTTTTTTCAATACTCTGAACCAAAAATCATAATGTAGATGCTAGTATTCCTCCTATACAACCATCTTTAACGGACATTATCTCAATTTTCAACATTAGTATTTTTTTTCAATACTCTGAACCAAAAATCATAAAAACACAATGTAGATGGTAGCAGTGCATGAGAGTGATGGTGAGATGGAATGGATAAGCCTGGTAGCACTATGGATATGAATGAATACTCATAACAAGGATGATTATGTGTATTAACACTTGAACGGATGTAAAAACAAACTGAAGAAACTGTACAAAGAAACAATTAAACTACTTTATATGACAGCGCTTAAAGGTGCAGTGTGTAAATAGACATCATCAAGAAAGTTCTACAAAGTTCTAGAATGCAACAATCCCTGGGTAACCCCAACCCTTTCGAATAATAACAGAAGCTACAGTGGCCTTCAAGGACAAGAACAATTCTACATTTTAAACAATGCACCTGATGACATTCCAACTATGACACTTTCAAGATGGCGGCACTAGGCCTTGGTCCAAAATATGCAGAAATATGGACATATATGAGACCCTTTCTAAGGGAAAAATAAATCATTAAAAAAAAATTTTCAGCTATTATGCACTAAATGAAATGTACTTTTGGATATTATAATTACTTTCTACAAAATCTGCTAGGAAATAAAACCCAGAATTCTACACACTGCAGGTTTAACACTTGAATGGATGTTAAAACAAAGTGAAGAAAGTGTACAAAGAAACAATTAAACTACTTTATATGACAGGGTTTAAGCACTAGGTGAATTCACAATTTTCCTTACAGTGCAAATACAATTGCAAAATATATGTTTTTATCTTTAAAAATAA
>CM047518.1:27586869-27589369 GCA_026122265.1 Ammodytes dubius
TAGATAATAAGCCAGTTGTGCTGCCTCCACATATTATTTATTTATTAGTTTTTATACATATTTATGTAAAACAATTGTGGATTTAAAAGGTGCACCGAGGAACTTTTAAATATTTCTGAAACAGTCACATTTTTACTCTGACGATCATAAATTACAACAGCAAACACAACCATCAGTGCAAAGAATGCTGTTTTTATATTATGTATTTATTAGTTTTTATACATATTTATGTGAAACAATTGTCTATTTAAAGACAGGAATATATATCCAAAGTGCTGATAATAGATACTAGATGGTTATCGATTGTTATGTTTACGATTGTTAAGCATTTGTGTCAGTCTTGGCTATTCATATTTTAGTGTTTGTTTAAATACTTTTCGAGCTATTCAAGTTGTTTAAGCAATGTTCACATCTAACAATACAAATGTCATCATGAGTAGTTTTCACATACTATTTAGAAGTGTTACGAGGAACTTTTAAATATTTCTGAAACAGTCACATTTTTTCTCTGATGATCATAAATTACATGTAACAGCAAACACAACCATCAGTGCAAAGAATGCTATTTTTATATAGTTTTTCTTAATGCCTTTGTCATGGGTATACACTCACCCAGGAACAACAGCTGGCGTAGTAAAAACACTACCACTTTTGTCCAAAAGGGGGTTTACTGCAGGTCATCCCCCCCTCTCTCTCTCTCTCTCTCTCTCTCTCTCTCTCTCTCTTCTCTCTCTCTCTCCTCTCTCTCTCTCTCTCTCTCTCTCTCTCTCTCTCTCTCTCTCTCTCCTCTCTCTCTCTCTCTCTCTCTCTCTCTCTCTCTCTCTCTCTCTCTCTCTCTCTCTCTCTCTCTCTCTCTCTCTCTCTCTCTCTCTCTCTCTCTCTCTCTCTCTCTCTCTCTCTCTCTCTCCCAATTCAACTCTGTACTATCTAATAAAGCTTGAAAATGCCACACAAAATTATCTTAAAAAAAAGTTTAACCACAACCTAACAATTGCTGAACTGATTTTTTAGTGCAATAAACTAACCGTCAATATCTTGTTCATTCGCTCTGAAAAACAGCCCGGTTGTTTTGATTCAAAATCATTAATCATGCCGATGTCAAAAGCCTGCAGATTTTTACCCAATTCAGGCAATTAGACCAAGTAATCCACACTCCATCAATCTCAACCTCCCGGTGGTTAGAATTTAATTTTGCACTAATTGCACTTTGATTAGTATTTCTATAGCAAAAGTTTGTATAAGTTTTCGCTCTGCCCCCCTCTGAAGTGTGGTAACCTTTTTTTTTTTTTTTTTTTACCTTTATTTATACAGGTATTTCCCATTGAGACCGAAGACTCTTTTTCAAGGGAGACCTGTTTTCCTTTCCCACGTTACCATTCACACGTTACCATTCACACACACATAGCAGGCTAACTATCGACATTCACATGAGGCAAGGTGGGTGAAGTGTCTTGCCCAAGGACACAACAACTATGACACAGGTGATTTCAATGTGCCTTGTGTATATTGACTAATAAAAATAACTTAAAGGAATACTTCACCCATGCGGAACCGGCGTTCTATCATTATACAATCGCTATTATAACATAATAAATTAGGTTTTTCTTCCCTCAATCTTTCCTCAGTCTTCTGTTAGCCCAGCTGTACTGTTAATCCTAACCCTACATTTTACCATGTGTGATGTCACACATGGGAAAATGTAGGGTTAGACAGTGAGACCATACAACACTCTTTCTGCCTTTTCTCAGGCTAGGATGAACCGATTTCTAAAATGTTTTGCACATTCATACTACATAGGATCTCAGAGTTCAATACACTTCATATTTCCACCGATGAAGTATAGGTCTTTAAATTGAGTGTGAATTAAGAAACTGGCAACAACAACGTACAGTAAATGTGCTGAAGCAAAAACAAAATGTACAAGCGTTATGTGAGTGGGGTAGAGAGAGTGATATAGAGAGAGAGAGAGAGAGAGAGAGAGAGAGAGAGAGAGAGAGAGAGAGTGAGAGAGAGAGAGGGGGGTTGGGATAATGAGTGATAGAGAGAATTAAAGGTAAAGAAAGGCAGGGGATGGAGGCAAGCCAGTGTGCATGTTAACACAGACACAGAACAGCTGTGTATGTCTGCTAACTGGAAAACAACAATAATACATTTCATTTGGGTTTTGGAAATCGAAACTTTGGGGCACTTCAAACCTTCTACTCTGTCCTTAAACGTTCAATTGAATATTGGGCTCAACCTCTTTTTATGTTTATCTGTCCAAACATATTCATTTCATTTCTACTATGAGTATGGACTATGAGGACACTTTAAACTGACATTTTGAGCTCTAACTATCTGTCTGTCTATTCATCTATTTTAATAAATAAGTTTAAAGATGCTACATGTAGTTTTCTGTTGATGGTTTAGTATGTTAGAATGCTACATATAGCACCTTTAAGCTAACACTATTGAACTTATTAATGTTAAAATGCTACACATAGCACCTTTAACCTAACAC
>CM047518.1:27619369-27624369 GCA_026122265.1 Ammodytes dubius
AGAGAGGGGAGTGACATGCAGAGAACGACCGCGGGCTGGAATCGAACCCGGGTCCGCTGCTGGCCGAGGCCCATGGGGGGGACGCCCTACCAACTGAGCTAAGGACGCCCCCAATCAACTTATACTTGAATGAACATAATTAAAGTAAAGATAACAGGAACGGAGGAAGCATGAAAGACACAAGCTGGATAAAGAGGGAGAGAATGGTGACACAAGAGAAGAGAAATAATCCAAAAAATATCGTGGGGTGTTTTTTCTTTTCTTTATAGAGAGACAGAGGCGACAGCAGTGTAGAGATGGAGAGAGTGGGTGATAGATAGATAGATAGATAGATAGATAGATAGATAGATAGATAGATAGATAGATAGATAGATAGATAGATAGATAGATAGATAGATAGATAGATAGATAGATAGATAGATAGATAGATAGATAGATAGATAGATAGATAGATAGACAGCAGTGTAGAGAGATGGAGAGAGGTGGGCGGATTGAGAGAACCATTTCTTCTAAATGCTCCCGAGAGAAAGAGTGACAGAATATGAAAGAGAGAGAGGAAGAGGGAGAGAGAGAGGTAGAGAGAGGGAGAGAGAGAGGGAGAGCAGGAGAGAGAGAGAGGGAGAGAGAGAGGTAGGGAGGGAGGGAGAGAGAGGAAGAGAGAGAGAGAGAGGTAGGGAGGGAGGGAGGGAGAGGGAAAGAGAGGAAGAGGGAGAGAGAGAGAGAGAGAGGTAGGGAGGTAGGGAGATAGAGAGAGAGGGAGAGAGGGAGAGAGGGAGAGAGAGAGAGAGGGAGAGAGGGAGAGAGGGAGGGAGGGAAGGAGGGAGAGAGAGTGAGAGGGAGAGAGAAAAGAGGGGGAGTGAGAGAGAGAGAGAGATACAGACAGAGAGAGATAGAGGAGAAGAGAGAGAGAGGGAGAGGGAAAGAGAAAAGAGGGAGAGAGAGACAGATATACAGACAGAGAGAGAGAGAGGAGAGGGAGAAAGAGATACAGACAGAGAGAGATAGAGGAGAAGAGAGAGACAGGGAGAGAGGGTGAGAGAGAGAGACAGAGATACAGAAAGAGAGAGAGAGAGGAAAAGAGAGAGATTTTTCCTTGATGGACAGGTGGAGCTCAGAATGGTAAAAAAACAAACCTGGTAGCATTATCCAAGAGAGTGACAAGTCTTTATTGCATTGGATCAGAATACAAAACACACACACACACACACACACAAACACACACACACACACACACACCACACACACACACACACACACACACACACACACACACACACACACACACACACACACACACACACACACACACACACACACACACACACACACACACACACACACACACACAACACTGGCCAAGTCCTCTTAAATGTAAATGAGGAGTCTATTTCAAATATGAGACATCCACAGCTCAAGGCGACACTGCAGGCACATTCTGAGCTCTGTTCTGAAGGTTATTACAGAAGGTGTCATGGTCTGTCTTTGTCCTGTCTTGTTTTTTGTGGGTTCCTGTTTTATTTTGGTATGTCTGTCTTGTTTCCTCCCCATGTCCTGTCTAGCTTCCCTCTTGTTGATTGCTGCTCCTTTCCCTAATGTGTTACACCTGTGTCTCGTTATGTTGGTATATATATTCTTTGTGTTCCTTTGTTCCTTGTCGGTTCATTATGGTGTTTGGTGAGTTTGTGTCTCCTGTGTTACCTGTGTCTCTGCGTCTCTGCCTTTTTGCCTTGTGGCCTTGTGGCCTTGTGGCTTATTTTGCCATCTGTAGATTTTGTGTTTATGCCTGTTTTTGGAGCTAAATAAATGATATTTCACTTTACGTCTGCATTTGGGTCCTGCCTGCCACACACCGTAACAGAAGGATTGGTCCAAATGTCGTTAATTGTCTGATTTATAACACATTTTGTTGTTAAAAACAGGTCGAAAATGCATTTTTAAGACTTGGTAGTAAGTAGTATTTTTTGTATTTATTATGAAATGAAAATAAAAAATACTTTGGACCCTTATATGCCTATGTGTATATGTGTAAACAGTGTCACCCTCTTAAAATAATGGCCTAAGTAATTTTTTCAGTGTTTTCAGGAAACACAAAAAACTTAACCAAAGATTGAATATATGATATTCATTAATAATTTCACTCAAACAGGTTATGTCAAAAGATGACTCTTGACATGGTAATAACAATTTCTGTCAATTATGTAACATAATAGGAATAAACCCTTTATATTAATGTTTAACTTGTGACTTAAGCCATTTTACACACTTGTGAAATGTCCTTGAATAAAAAAATTAACAGTAAATTTTGACTTAGGCAAAATAAAATGGCCTAAAACACACTCTTGACATTCTGGTAATATCGTATAATGGCCTATGTCAAGTAAAATCACATGATCTGTTCAACTGAGGATTTAGGCCATTTTACCAGAGGTGGCCAGCATCATGAGGAGATGATTTAAGCAAAAAAATAAGTTTGGCCAAAAAGTGACTTAGGCCATTATTTTAAGAGGGTGACGACATGATACAACAATTGTATCTATGTCTTCAGCGCACCTACAGTACAGACAGGCAGTGTGTGTGTGTGTGTGTGTGTGTGTGTGTGTGTGTGTGTGTGTGTGTGTGTGTGTTATGATCTGTGTGTGGTTTAAACTTTGAAAATTCTTATTGTTTTGTTTTTTGTAACAGAAATAGCAAAAGTTTTCGAGTTTTATAAATGATAAATGTGTGTCCATTTTGTGTCCATGCCTGACTTACTTATCAAAATAATCTGGGTTACCGTGGCAATGTTCCAACCCCCGACCCAAACAAACCGCTCACTGATTGGATTGACTGAGATCCAATCAGATGAGGAATTCTTATGTGACCGGATTTAGTGTCTGCAAAATACACTAGGGACACACACACACACACACACACACACACACACACACACACACACACACACACACACACACACACATTTACAGAGATAGACACACACACACACACACACACACACACACACAGACAGAGATAGACACACACTCCCACACACACACACACACACACATATATACATACACTAGCAAATAACCACACACACATTTACAGAGATAGACACACACACACACACACACACACACACACACACACACACAGTCTTAGGCTCACATGCATGTATGCCTGCTCAATCATGCAAGAAACCCACTCAGAGACACTCATTCACTCATTCACACACCACACACACACACACACACACACACGCACACACACACACACACACACCTCTGACCGTTTGAATGCATTGTGGGAAATCTACCTCCTGGAAAAGTATATTACATCACGGGCCGGCACACACACACACACGCACACACACACACACACACACACACACACACACACACACACACACACACACACACACACCGAACACACACACACACACACACACACACACACACACACACACACACAGGCCGGCCCCGCTCACCAAACCGAGTTACCGTGTTTACAGCAGTGGAAAATTAAACAACTCTCACAGGGGTTTAGACTTAGAGTATTATGGAAATCTGAAAAAAAAAAACAAGTTTGGGTTGTGAATGAGTTGATGGATGGATGGATGGATGGATGGAAGAATAGATAGACAGATAGACAGACAGACAGAGAGAGAGAGAGAGAGTGAGAGAGAGAGAGAGAGAGAGAGAGAGAGAGAGATAGATAGATAGATAGATAGATAGATAGATAGATAGATAGATAGATAGATAGATAGATAGATAGATAGATAGATAGATAGATACATAGACAGACAGATAGATAGATAGATAGATAGATAGATAGATAGATAGATAGATAGATAGATAGATAGATAGATAGATAGATAGATAGATAGATAGATAGATGAGTTTAGAGCAGGACAGAGAGAGGTGCAGAGGAGAGAGGGGAGTTGGTATATTTGCAGATGAAATGATTGAAAGGCAAAAAGCAAATAGACAGATTGATTCCAGCAGTGAAGATTTAAAGTTTTCTGCTTTAGAAATGACTTCAAACTAACTTTGCTGTACTTGGGTGCAATGCAAACGTACTCTTTCGTTCTGCAAATGTTAACTTACTTTAATCACTAAGTATGTTTTATTGAGTGAACAATGCCTCGTGGAAAAATTCAGATGTCCTTCAATTCGACACATGAAGACTTTGAGAGATAGTGAAATGCTTAATACTTACATAAGGTTCGACAAAAAAGTTAAAGGTCACATATTATGCTAAATGCACTTTTTAAATGTGTTCGAACATATCCATGGGTCCACGGTGTGCCTAGAGACTGCCAAAATATTTAAAATAGTAACACTCTCCTTTTCTCACTCGCCCCCTTTCTGAAACCCCCACCCCTCCCCCCCAATATACTCCAGTCAGAATTTTCCCCTTTTCTGACCTCACAAACCGGAAAGCCAGAAGCTTCCACTGTGCAGCCCACACCCCTATTTCTTATTGGTCCACGGCCCTGACAGACAGAGGGCGATGGCGTATCTGGCTTCGCTTCCGGACAGGGGGCGGGGGGAGCTCAAAGATTGTATATTTACGAGGGGAGCTGCAGCTCTTTTTTTTAAAATAGGCCATTGTGAGATTAGCTGAACATCAGCATCGTACAATAAATTATCTGAAAGTTTTTTTCAGCAAACAATTAAAGAAAAACGTATTAGGGACCACTAAGACCATATAATATGATGTATAATAGAACCGAAAAGTGTATAATATGGGAGCTTTAAAAAAAATATATATACATTTTGACATAGCTCTCGTTGTCTCCCATTAACTAACTTATTTTTTTGTTTTTAAATATAATGATTACTTTTCTGTTACTATAGGTAGAGCTACTTATTCATTTTTTTTTCTTTTTTTGATTTTAAAAACACTTTTGTAATCACTTGCAGCTTAGAAAATAAATACAATTAAGACAGTAAATATAAAAAAAAAAAAAAAAAAATGATAATTATTGAAACTCACCCCATTTGTAAATAGGATTAAAA
>CM047518.1:27631869-27634369 GCA_026122265.1 Ammodytes dubius
AATAGGTATTTATAGAAGTATGTAAAATCGGAGAAAATACCCTAGACCTCAGAGGGTTAAAAAATGCCCTGGCCAATCATTGCCCTGCGTTCTGACCTAATGTTCGTCCCGTTCAGTGTAAGGCAGCTTCTGATTGGTTCGTGTGCTGTCAAAAGCGGCACAATTATTTTGTAGATTTGGCCCTTAGTGTATTATGATTTTAACTTGTAATGGCAGGTCCATGTAATAAAAAAATATTAATAATTAATACAAAAAAGGAATTTTTCTTTCAATGAAATATCCATCTGCACGAAGGAAAGAAAAGGCATGATTTAACCAATTTAGTGTGTGTGTGTGTGTGTGTGTGTGTGTGTGTTTGCGTGCCTGTCTGCCTGTCTGTCTGTCCGTCTGTCTGTATGTCTGCCTGCCTGCCTGCCTGCCTGTCTGTCTGCCTGCCTGCCTGCCCGCCCGCCCGCCTGCCTGCCTGCCTGTCCGTCCGTCCGTCCGTCTGTCTGCCTGCCTGTGTGTATAATAACAGTCTTTACCTGCTATCTTGGTGGATATGCGTGTGGTGACAGGCGGTCCGAAGCCCTTGTTGGTGGAGGCTTTCAGGGTGAAGAAGTACGTGGTCCCGGGATAGAGTCCCACGAACAGGTGATGGGTCTCGTTCCTCAGTTTGAACACCCGTCCCCTCTGGGTGGTCAGGTCGGCACTGGGGTCCAGGGAAGACAGGGCTTTGTAGGTTATCTGGAGGGAGAGAAAATAATAGACATAGGATTTAGATTTTGTTATTTTCTTTAGGTTAAAGGTGCACCTAGGAATTTTTAGTTTTTGTTAATTACTGCGCCCCCTTTGGACAAAAGCGGTAGTGTTTTTACAACGCCAGCTGTTGTTCCTGGGTGAGTGTATACCCATGACAAAGGTATTATAAAAAGAAATGTTTTGTTTTTGCACTGATGGTCTCGTTTGCTGTTACATGTCATTTATGATCATCAGAAGAGAAAGGAGACAGATATTGTTTCAGAAATATTTAAAAGTTCCTCGTAGCACATTTACATAAATAACATATTACATGATTACTATGGGAGACAGAGTGTGTGTGTGTGTGTGTGTGTGTGTGTGTGTGCATGTGTGTGTGTGTGTGTGTGTGGCTGTTATTGTCAACACATCAAATTGAGAAAGCAAATGGCAGGAAGCATGACCCTTTTTTAGCGGCTACAGCTCTGCTAGTTGCATGGGGCAAAACATATATTATACATATTTCTTCTGTATTACAATACGATAGAAAAAGTGAGGGGCACACATTTCAAGCCAACACCTTAAGCTTCAATTTAATGTAGGAATGACTATTGAAAGATGTTTAGGTGATAAGCAATTCTCACTAGAGTAAAAAGTGTGCCTACTTACCCCGTTCTCCCTACACTGGTGGATATTTTTTACCATATCCGCTTTATCTAATGCCTTCTGGTTCATTTATATTGTTGTGTCTATTGTTGTGTGTCTCTGCTGTGTACATGTGTTCTCACTTAGAGATTCTAGAATTATATATCTGGAATTTTCTTTCTCCGTTAGAGGTTGAAAAGAACAGAGTGAAATGCACTTAGAAGACCATGAACATTGAACACACACACACACACACACACACACACACACACACACACACAGACACACACACACACACACACACACACACACACACACACACACACACACACACACGCACTCACACACACACACACACACACACACACACACACACACACACACACACGTCCTTGACACAAAGTGCTGTAAAGTGTTTGGAGTTGAATTGCTATTAATGTATTTTTCCCACCACCAGTCAATATGCTTTTGTATTGAATGTCATTCACAATGACAGCTGTCCTCCACTGGAATCTGTGTGTGTGTGTGTGTGTGTGTGTGTGTGTGTGTGTGTGTGTGTGTGCGTGTGTGTGTGTGTGTGTGTGTTTGTGTGCGTACGTGCGTGAATCTGTGCTTGCCTGCATGTGTGCTTGCGTCCGTGCGGGTTTTTGTGTGTGTCTGTGTGTGTGTGTGTGTGTGTGTGTGTCTGTGTGTACGTGCGGGAATCTGTGCTTGCCTGCGTGTGTGTGTGCGTTCGTGCTTACTTGCTTGCTTGCCTGTGTGTGTGTGTGTGTGTGTGTGTGTGTGTGTGTGTGTGTGTGTGCGTGAGTCTTTGCTTGCCTGCGTGTGTGTGCATCCGTGCTCACTTGCTTGCTTGCCTGTGTGTGTGTGTGTGTGTGCGCTTGCTTGCTTGATTGTGTGTGTGTGCATCCGTGCTTGCCTATATGTCTGTGTGTGTGTGTGTGTGTGTGTGTGCTGTCATTGCCAACTGTGCGTGTGTGTGAGTGCAAACTTTGCCAGTAGCAACATAGCGACAGACAGACAGACAGACAGTGATTTTTTCTGCCACTTTTCAAAATGGCCACCGGTCAATTTGCTCAATTTGTTCCAGTGTCGGAGCGCGTTAGTGGTAAAGATCCAACTCCACAGCAACAACATA
>CM047518.1:27649369-27651869 GCA_026122265.1 Ammodytes dubius
ACCACACAAGCCAACTACACACACACACAACACACCACCACCCTCACACACACACACACACACACACACACACACACACACACACACACACACACACACAAAAAAACTCACTCAAATGCGACAAACTACACACACACAGCACACTCACAACACACACACAGACACCACACAATTTGCAGTATCCACTCCCTCACTCACTCACTCACTCACTCACTACCACTCACCACACTACCCACCACAACCCACACACCCACCTACCACACACACACACACACACACCCACCCACACCACCTACACACACACACACACACACACACACACTGGGTAGAGGTTATAATGGGGGTCTCTGAGATGCTAGTGAGTGGTCTTGGAAGAACCCAGAAGGAGAAGAAAAGGCTCAGAGAGAAAATTGATGCAATTATGTGCTTGTGTTCGGTCTATCTGATAAAGATGACATACTTGTGAAAAGGCCTATCTATCTATCTATCTATCTATCTATCTATCTATCTATCTATCTATATCTATCTATCTATCTATCTATCTATCTATCTATCTATCTATCTATCTATCTATCTATCTATCTTATCTATCTATATCATCCATCTATCCATCCATCCATCTATCCATCATCCAATCCATCCATCCATCCATCCATCCATCTAAAATATATCCATCTCAACATTCACATATACCATGCCTGCACCCTTCTATCACACCACCATCACACGGACATGACGACAAGTTAAAAACACACACAACAACAGCACAATCCACCATGACACTAAAACAGCACACATGTTCACACACTATCCTCAGACATTACATACATCCCGCTGACTTTACTAACTCACACACACACACTTACTCACCACTCACACTCTCAAAAACTCACCAACACTGAGACACACCACTCGCATTGGCGCACACTCCACACCACACACACACACACACACACACACACACACACACAATAACACACACACACACACACACACACACACACGACACACACAACACACACTGAAAAAACTCAGATTTGGACAAACACCACACACTCACTACACTCACTTAGATAGACACTCACACAAATTAAAACACGCTCACACTTCCAACACAACACACACACACACACACACACACACACACACACACACACACACACACACACACACACACACAGTATACAACACACACCTATCACCACACACACCACACACAGATAGACACACACGCATAAAACAGACTCACACTAAAACAACAACCAAGAACAACACCACCACCACACACACCACACACACACACACCACACACACACACACACACACACACACAACACACACACACACACACACACACACACACACACACACACACACACGTAATAGCTCTGGGAGGTCTTAGCTCCTTGATGCAGTGATATAAGAGGCAGACAGGAGACAGGCAACGGGTCAATACTTCATTAGACAGTGGGCACAACTTCAACTGGAATAAACCGTCTATAAACACACACACACACACACACACACACACACACACACACACACACACGCACACACACACAACACACATATACAGAGAGAGAGAGAGAGAGAGAGAGAGATACACACACACACGCACAAACACACACACACACACACACTTACTTGCTGCTTCACATTCTATCTCAATCATACACACGCACACACTCATACACATTTACACTAACACCTCACTCACACACTGAACACACAAGCACACATACACTCAAAACACACACACACTTACACTTACTCACGGCAAACACACACACACACACACACACACACACACACCACACACACACACACACAGCTACACACACACACCACACACACACACACAGCTACACACACACACACACAGTGTACACCCACGTCTCTCAATCTGTTTCTCCATCTCACTCGCTCCCAAACATTGTCTCAGGAGCCGTCAACGGAAAAGTCTTTCTTCAAAATTATTCTCCAATTAAAAACGTTTCTCTTCCTCCCACAATCATTTGAACTCCCTTTTGAATTTGCTGCTCTGTGTGTGTGTGTGTGTGTGTGTCTCTGTGTGTGTGTGTGTGTGTGTGTGTGTGTGTGTGTGTCTGTCACATTGTCTATAAATATCCAACCTACAGGATTGAACATGACACAAAGATATGACAGCTTTTAAGATGCAAAATCAAATCAAATCAAATCAAATCAGTTTTATTTGTATAGCCCAATATCACAAATAGACTAGGGGCGGGTTTCGCAGACATGGATTAAGCCTAGTTCTGGACTAAATTGTACTTTCAATGGACAATCTCCATTCAAAATTCCATTTAGTCCAGGACTAGGCTTAATCCATGTCTGTGAAACTGGCCCTAGATGTGTCTCAGTGGGCTTTACATTCCATACAATATGACACAATATGACACCCTGCCCTTACACCCTTAGCTCGGCTGAGAAAAAACTCCCAGTAAAAAACCCTTTACCGGGATTACAAAAACATGTAAGA
>CM047518.1:27659369-27661869 GCA_026122265.1 Ammodytes dubius
CTTTGTCATGAGTATACGCTCAACCAGGAACAACAGCTGGTGTGGTAAAAACACTACCGCTTTTGTCCAGAGGGGGTGCAAGAACACTAACTGAAAGTTCCTCGGAGCATCTTTAAAAAAATAAAATAAAAATAGGCTACACATAATGTTTTTACAAGCCTTTATACATGTGTTTGTTCAGGGTTGGTGATAAATAATGATGGATCGCAGGGAAGGAATTACCAGCAAAGCAACTTGATTGGATTAAGATTAAAATGACATATTCAGAAGTAAGAAGAATGAGACAGATCTGTATTAGTTGTTTTGATTCAAGACCAGACCGCCTTGTTTACATGTGAGTGAAAAAACTGTGTTCCCGGCAAGTTCAAAATAATTATTTTAACATTCAAATATCTAATAAAGGTCTTTGAAATATTGGTGTAACATTTACAATTTTTTTTTTTTTTTTTTTTTTTTTTTTTTCAGACATATCAAAAACAATACAAAACTAAATGAAAAGCATAAAAATACAATAAACAATTTATGTTTAAATGACTTCACAAAAATAAAACAAAAAATAAAACAAATTATCTGTATTGATGTGATATGCCTGCATGTTTTTTTGTTGTTTTTGACCTAAACAAGATTTTGTTTTTTTTTCTTATCAGTGATTGCATATTGGTGTTGTATTCACTGAACACTTAACTCTGGCTTGTATGAGTAGAAAGGATCCTTTTAAGTGGTTCAAAATGATTAAACCAAATCGTATAAATGAGAGATCGCTACGACTAAATACTCTTTTGATGATGAACATTATTTTTAAAAGGTGACAGTTATAAAAATATATATATATATTTTCTTTAAAGATATTTTTTTGGCATTTTTATGTGACAGTGCAGAGAGACAGAGGTGAAATGGGGCAGAGAGGGGAGTGACATGCAGAGAACGACCACGGGTGGGAATCAAACCCGGGTCTGCTGCTGGGCCCGGCCCGGGAGGGGGACGCCCTACCAACTGAGCTAAAGGCACCTCCATGCATTTTTTATTTAATTTTTTTATGTTTGTTGATGTCTCATATTGTTGTTTTTGTTCTAGTGTGTTTACAGAAAAGACGGATTGCTCTGACGATAAAAGGATTAGTAAATCTCGATCACTGCTTTTGTCCCCGTGAGTTATATAAACATGTCACAAAACGTAGGGATTTAAGGTTTAAGATTTAAGATCAGAGGTTTGATATTTAATATAAGAACAGATAATCCTGTATGGACTACCAGAATGGGGACATTTTGAATAGCTGCTGGTTGATATTATTATTATTATTATTTGATGTTAAAAAGTGCTTAACCACTGCCAAGATATCTAGTAGCCTGATAAATACAAACAACATTGCTTCTTCCGCAGGGGTCACCAACCGTTTTGAACCTGAGGGCTACTTCATGGGTACTGAGTCATACGAAGGGCGCCCAGTTTGATACACTCTTCTGAAATAACAAATTTGCTCACTTTGCCTTTAGTTATATATTATTATTAATGATTAATGATACTCATCTATGTGAAGACACTGATCATGTTAATGATTTCTCACAATAATGATCAACAATGACTTAAAAAAGGTGGGAAACAGATTATTATGCTATTTTTAGAACAGGCCTGCGGGCGCCTCATATGGTCCTTGCGGGTACTGTGTTGGTGACCCCTGCTTCTCAGCTTCCTACTCCCCCCCCCCCCCATCAATGTGTGCAAAAATATTATGTATTTTGTGTGCCCTTCTTTTGTAGAGCGACTCAGTTTTTTAAAAGCAAAAAATTGTTGTATGCCATTCTCTCAGAAGAAAAGGGTTTGCAGTGTGTGTGTGTGTGTATTGAAGAGGTGTGTGTCCGCGTGCGTGTGTGTGTGTGTGTGTGTGCGCGCGTGTGTGTGTGTGTGTGTGTGTGTGTGTGTGTGTGTGTGTGTGTGTGTGTGTGTGTGTGTGTGTGTGTGTGTGTGTGTGTGTTGTGTGTGTGCGTGTGTGTTCCTACTCTCCAAGTCCACCCCCCCCCATCATGTTGTAGATAAATGTCTGTATGTTGTGTGTCTTTGTTTTGTAAACCGATGTGTAAGTTGGTACCAATGCAGTGTATCTTTTGAAAGCTACGATTCTTGTGATTTGATTGGTGCAAACCATTTAAATAGGTTTTTGTTGATACATCGATTTACAAATAAAGAAATTGGCCTTTTACTTATTCAAAATTGTTTTATTATGGCATTCTCTCAGAAGAAAAGGGCTGACAGAGTGTGTGTGTGTGTGTGTGTGTGCGTGTGTGTGTGTGTGTGTGTGTGTGTGTGTGTGTGTGTGTGTGTACTAAAGAAGTGAGTCAGAAACATGGATTTCCACTTGCAAATACTTGATAAAAGAGATTTGGGGCGGTGAAACGTCTGTGTTGAGCCGACCTGACAGCCACCTGACAAATAGGTGTGTCACGGTTCAGCTTAATAACCAGGGGCCGTATTCACAAAACATTTTAAGGCTAAGAGTAGGTCC
>CM047518.1:27666869-27669369 GCA_026122265.1 Ammodytes dubius
CTGTCTATTTATCTATCTGTCTGTCTGTCTGTCTGTCTGTCTGTCTGTCTGTCTGTCTGTCTATTTATAACAGAGAGAGAGAGAGAAAGAGAGAGAGAGACACTCACCATCCTCCTCTGTCTGTTTGACTATCTCTTCGCTCTCCTTGCTGCCTTCGGGGTTAGCTAGCACTAGCCGTAGCTTCACGGTAACAAACGGTCTCAGTCCCCTCAGCGTGTAGTGGGACGAGGTCTGTATCATCTCCTCAGCAGAGAACTCCAGCTGGTTGAACACATACTGGTACTGCACCTTTAAGAGAAAGGACAGGGAGAGAGAAGGGACAATTAGTATAATGTACTGCACCTTTAAGACAAACAAGGGAGAAAAACATGTGTTTAAAGCTGAGGTATGTGATTTCTGATTGGTCAAAGTTAACATGAGCTGTAGACTTTGACCAATCAGAGCGAGGCCCCGATTCTCTGTTCTTATTGGCTGTTGGGACTGTCCATTCACTTTGGCACGACTTTGTTGGTGTAGAGCGTGTCAGGGAGGGACCATAGGGGAGGGACCAAAGAGAGCAAGTGGAGCGGTTGAGGTATTTGAATTCGAATCTCTATCCCAACTGCCATTTTCTCCCCAAATCCTCCACCCCAGCTTTAAGTTTCAATGTTAAATTAATTCTGAACAGTTTTATAATGTTAACCAATCACAATTCATCGTTTACATCTGAACATATCGAATCGAATACAAATAAAAAACAAATGTCAATGGAATTTGTTTAAAAACAAAGGTTATACTGAACTGCTTTAACAGAAATGTTAAGTGGTTTGACTTCACTTTACAGGGCCAAACTGTGTGTCATTTAACGCATTAAGACCTAAGTGTAATTAAAATAAAACCCTTTTGACATCATTCAAATCATGCTAATGTTGCATCCAGTCTAAATTGGTTCAAAACTCTTCAAGGTGTTTAAGGTGCTTTTTCATAGTGCATAATAATTAATATCCACAAAATAATAATAAACAAAATAAACAACTAATATCCACAACATTTTACTTGCATTTCTGAGTTTGAAGTTGCAGTAGAGATTACTGTCCAATGTTTTGTGCAGCTAAATAACTATTTCTCTGTGTGTGTGTCTGTCCCCTCTTCAGGTTTAACTCTGGCTTCATCCAACACCTAGCAGTACAAATTAGTGTCCAGTGTTGTGTGCTTACCGTGAGGTTGTAGCTGTGGCAGCGTGTGACTGCGTATCCAAACGTCTCCCACTGGATGGTCAGCTGACGAGCCCTCACATCCACCACGTTAACACTCTGCGGGCCGTGCACTGGGTCTACAGAGGGGACAGACACACACACACACACAGAGAAATAGTTATTTAGCGGCAATACAGGAGGAACATTTGAGATACAGCTTGAAAATGATAACAAAAATACATAGAATTCAATCAATTAGTTACAGGTGAAACTCGAAAAATTTGAATATCGTGCAAAAGTTCATTTATTTCAGTAATTCAACTTAAATAACACAACAGATAATTAGTTAATTAGCTGCAATACAGGAGGAAAAAATGGATATACAGCTTGAAGCACTTATAGAATTCCTATTTTTGGGGAATTTTAACCTTTTATTGAAAGTTCAGAGGAGGGAGTACAGAGTGGAAATGGAGAGATAGGCAAGGCAAGTTTATTTAAATAGCACAATTCAGACACAAGGCCACTCAAAGTTTTTTACAGGGGCAAGATTAGAATACATATAACACATTAAAACATTTAAAAGCGAATAAAAGAAGCAAATAAAAAATTGCATGTTAAAATGGAATAGATAGAGGTAGATAGTTATTCACACAGCAATTGTCAGCAATTTGGTAAAGTTCTGCAATGGGATAAGAATGCTTCAAAAATCAGGTTCAAGGGTTCAATCTATGATTTATTAATTACCTGCTGAAAAAGTTTGTCTAACCACCAGGCCACGCCACTGTGTTGATCTGCAGACATTCACAGTGGCTGTTACTGCCATATGTCTCACACACACACACACACACACACACACACACACACACACACACACACACAACACACACACACACACCCACACTCACCCCCCCCCTCCCCCCCACACACACACACACACACACACACGGTTGCAGCCATATGTTGGGCATCTCATCCCCAGGTTTGAGCACCACGGTTGACTGCACACTAACACGCTTGTTCAAACCAATCTCGCTCCGTCGGACTAATTAGTTGATATATCAGCTAACGATGGCAACCATAGCCGTGTGTGTGTGTGTGTGTGTGTGTGTGTGTGTGTGTGTGTGTGTGTGTGTGTGTGTGTGTGTGTGTGTGTGTGTGTGTGTGTGTGTGTGTGTGTGTGTGTGTGTGTGTGTGTGTGTGTGTGTGTGTGTGTGTGTGTGTGCGTGTGTGTCAAATATATTGGTACAATCAGTCCATCATGAATATTACGCATGATTTTACTCTTTTTTTCAGTCTCCATAAATTAGTCTAATTTCAACTCAATT
>CM047518.1:27679369-27681869 GCA_026122265.1 Ammodytes dubius
GTTGCAGTGGTCGCGGGTTCAAAATCCGACCCGTGGACCTTTACTGCTTTTTTTATTATTTTTTTGTGCATTTCTTTTCGTTTTTAGTAGACATATTTTGGAGGGACAAGAGTTGACCTTTTCTTTGGGTCTTGTAGAAGCAATTAGTTAATACTTTATATCTTCTTTTTTAAACAGTCTTCAATTAGTATATAAACTTGGTACTACAGTAACCAATCTTTGATATATAGCAGAATGGTTCCCCCTGTTAGTTATATAACCTGACCTTTACCTTTTGACAGTGACCTCTGCCCCATTTCACCTCCGTCTCTCTGCACTGTCAATAAAGCATTAAAAAAAATGCCAAAAAAAATCTTTAAAAAAAAAAAAAAGAAAAAAATCTTAACGATCAATTATCGATTAATCATGCCCATCCCTGACTAAAATCAATAAAGAAGTCTCATAATGTGTCTAATGATTGCAGCATTGATTGCGACATCTTCCATGCTTATCGGGACCAGACATTATTCAATTATTAGCGATTTCATTTGGAAACAGAATGGCTATGGGGCGATCATGTATATTGGGTTATTGAGATATCATTAGCAGCAAGAAGAATAAGAATAAGAATGCTCTGAGCTAAAACCCAGACAGTAATGTAATTCAAAATGGGGCCGGAATAAAAAATCTATTTCAAATCCTTCTTTATTAATAATGTCGCTGCCTACGGGCACAGGGAAGGGACAAATGAGTTCTTCAATTTGTAGGAAGAAATAAAGAGGGGGAGGCTAAAGGAGGAGGGAAGGGAGGAGGAGGGAGAGAGAGAGGGATGAAAGGAGAAGAAGGTGAATCCGTGTCATTTATGAGATGTATGGGTGTGCTCGGTGGTGTAGTGGATAGAGCGTGTACCATATCGGCTCCGGCCTTTGTTGCAGTGGTCGTGGGTTAAAATCCGACCCGTGGACCTTTACTGCAGGTCACCCCCCCCCCCCTCTCTCTCTCTCTCTCTCTCTCTCTCTCTGTCTCCCCATTTCAACTCTGTACTTCTAATAAAGCTTGAAAATGCCAAAAAAAAAAGTGTAATTTATAGGAGAGATGGATTGAGGCTCATAACATTTTCACGACAAAATGATAGTTCAGATAAACCCGATAAAGATATTATTTATTGCCTACTTTAACAGTGCTGGTCACAATAAAAACATCCTTTTTCTTGTGTCTATGTTTGTCTAGTCTGTTTCAAAATGTATAAAAGATATGTAACCAATTTATTTCTTTTCAAACAGGGATGTTGCTTCAGTCATTGTAGAATTTTTTATTTTTATTTTTTTAAAGTGATCCAACCTTGAAGATAATTCATAACAAAAGACCAAACTGCAGGTATAATCACACACACACACACACACACACACACACACACACAACACACACACACACACACACACACACACACACACACACACACACACACACACACACACACACACACACACACACACACACACACATACACACACACACCACACACATACACACACACACACACACACGGTTTTGATGAAAATCTCTTGAGCGGTTTTGAAGACCAAGGCATTTTCTTTGATAATTCATTCCGACTGCTACAGATAGATAATTGGCTGAGTGATGTTACTGTAACGAGGGCCGTATTCAAGCTTTCTATCCAACGCCCTCAAGCCGTCCCCGTCATTTGAGTCCGCTTCTCCTCGCCACTCAGCACACCCCTAAATCCATCTCTCTCTCTACCTCTCCCTCTATCTCTCTCTCTCTCTCTGTCTCTCTCTCTCTCTCTCTGTCTCTCTCTCTCTCTCTCTCTCTCTCTCTCTCTCTCTCATTTTTCTTCCAGGTTGTAGCCTACAGTATATATCTCTGTCAGTCACTCTCTCTACCCCTCCCTCCCTATCCCTCCCTCCCTGCCCCCATCTTTACCCCTCCCTCCCTATCCCATCTCTCTCTCCCTCCCTCACTCTCTCTCCCTCAGTCTCTCTCTCCCCTCCCTCTTTCCTTCCAGGTTTTTGGCCTTTATCTCTCTCTCTCTCTCTCTGTCTCTCTCTGTCTCTCTCTCTCTGTCTGTCACTATAAATCGTGAGACCAGGTTGCACTATGTCTTTCTCTCTCTCTCTCTCTCTCTCTCTCTCTCTCCCTCTCTCCCTCTCTCTCTTTCTCAGCCAATTAACCGCCTAGCTTCCGGTGCTTAACCTCCGAGGCTTCACCATCAATTTGCTCATTATGTCGCCGCTTTAAATCTTTCTCTCAACCTCTCTTCTTGCCCTCCGTTTTCTCTCTATCCTTCTCTGTCACTTCAGGGCTATTCTGTCTCTTTTTTCTTCCTTTTCTTCCCTGGTACGCTATTTTATTCACGAGTTTGAAGTTGGACTCCATCAGAAATTGTAAATGTTTTTAGTTAATAATCTTATTTTTATTTTTTTTAATGTTTCTTCTCTCTTCTCCCTCCCTCTTTCCTTCCAGGTTTTTGGCCTTTATCTCTCTCTCTCTCTCTCTATCT
>CM047518.1:27699369-27701869 GCA_026122265.1 Ammodytes dubius
ATCTAGCCATTTTTTTCGCTATCCAATTACCAAATGACATAGTTAGAAAGATTTTGACTGGTTTGCAAGGGCTTAAAATAAACAAAAGTCTAGTTAGTTTTATTTATTTTTTTAAGATATTTTTTGGCATTTTTATGCTTTATTGACAGTGTAGAGACAGAGTTGAAATGGGGCAGAGAGAGAGGGGGAGTGACATGCAGAGAACGACCACGGGCTGGAATCGAACCCGGGTCCGCTGCTGGCCGAGGCCCATGGGGGGAGACGCCCTAACAACTGAGCTAAGGCGCCCCCCTCCCCCTAGTTAGTTTGATTTTTTAAACAGAAAGCATTCTCACTGTCTTTAACTGCATCTATAAAGTGCTTGTCTCGACAGAAATGGTTAATGCAAGTTGTCAGCCCAGTTATATACCTCGCAGGTTATTTTAAAAAAATCTATATTTATGGGGCAGCGCATTAGCCAAGACTCACATTAACACAGACCCCATAAAGGACTACTTTGAATGGAATGGTGTAACAGGGAAAATGGTCTTCGGTTATATATATGTATATGTCTCTGAGGTGAATTAAGCATTTATAGAGTGCTATGTATTGTAGCCAAGATTCGCATTAGCATCTGCCTACTATAAAAGAGCTAAGGAGTGGTTAGTTTTGTGGATTCTGTGTGTGTGTGTGTGTGTGTGTGTGTGTGTGTGTGTGTGTGTGTGTGTGTGTGTGTGTGTGTGTGTGTGTGTGTGTGTGTGTGTGTGTGTGTGTGTGTGTGTAACGGTAAAGATACTAAAGAAAAAAGATTTATGTACATCGGGTGAATTAAAAGTCGATCTTTACGGGCTTACGTATTAGCCAGCACTTACATTATCTTCCCTCACGTTAAAATAATTTATAAGGGAGAGAGGGAGAGAGGGAAAGAGAGGGAGGGAGAGAGAGAGAGAGGGAGTGTGTGTGTGTGTGTGTGTGTGTGTGTGTGTGTGTGTGTGTGTGGAGGGAGGGAGGAGAGAGAGAGAGATGGAGAGGTGAGGAGGGAGAGAAAAGGAGAGAGAAAGAGGGAGGGAGGGAGGGAGGGAAAGGGAGATAGAGAAAGAGAAAGAGAGGGATAGAGGGAGGGAGAGAGAGAGGGATGGAGAGAGTGAGAGAGAGAGGGAGAGAGAGGGGGAGATGGAGGGAGAGTGGGAGACAGAGAGAGGGAGAGAGAGAGAGAGAGATGGAGAGGTAAGGAGGGAGAGAAAAGGAGAGAGAAAGAGGGAGGGAGGGAGGGAGGGAAAGGGAGATAGAGAAAGAGAAAGAGAGGGAGAGAGGGAGGGAGAGAGAGAGAGGGAGGGAGAGAGTGAGAGACAAAGAGAGAGAGGGAGAGAGAGGGAGAGAGAGAGAGAGAGAGGGGTGGAGAGAGTGAGAGAGAGAGGGAGAGAGAGGGGGAGATGGAGGGAGAGTGGGAGAGAGAGAGGGAGAAGGAGGGAGAGAGAGAGAGGGAGGGAAAGGGAGAGAGAGACAGGGAGGGAGCGAGAGTGGGAGGGAGGGAGAGAGACAGGGAGTGTAGGAGAGTGTCTTTTGCACTTTGGAGAGGGAATGTTACATGGAAAATATGGTATTTATAGTGGAAGGGATTAGAGTTATATTTAGGGCATATAGACTTTAAAGTGGCTGTAAGGATAATTCAATTTTTGGCCCCAAAATTGGTAGTGTATTTTTTTATGATATAAGCGCCTACTGTCCCGAAGATATTTGCCAGGGCGTGCGTTATTATTTTTTTCTTATGTATTTATTTTACTGTATTATTTATTTTTATTTCCTCTGTAAGTGTATTTGCAATGATACAATTAAATAGTTTTATTTTTTATTTTTTATTAACACTGTAGTATTCGCTTTGTCAATATTGTCGTCTTTGAACAAACATGCCAATAAAGCTGTATTGAATGTAATTGAATTGATAAGTGGGGGGATATATTGAAGAAAAAGGGTCTTACTTGAAATTGGAGACACACAGATACACACACACACACACATATGCACGCACGACACACACACACACACACACACACACACACACACACACACACACACACACACACACACACACACACACACACACACACACACACACACACACACACACACACACACACACACACACACACACACACACACACACACACACACACACACACACACACACACACACACACACACACACACACACACACACACACACACACACACACACACACACACACACACACAGCCTTGTGGGCCTTCACATGTAAAGAGTGAGTGAGTGACTGGTGGCCGGTCCGCTGAGTTTTGTCGAAATAAATTATAAATGAAAACATGGTGATGAATCTTTTCTGAAAAAAAAACCTTGAGAAGTAAAGAACGAGTGATCAGTTTAAAAGAGAGAGAGAGAGAGAGAGAGAGAGAGAGAGATAGAGAGAGAGAGACACACACACACACAGGCAGAGAGAGAGACAGAGAGAGAGAGACACACACACACAGGCAGAGAGAGAGAGAG
>CM047518.1:27766869-27769369 GCA_026122265.1 Ammodytes dubius
AGAGAAAGAGAGAAAGAGAGAAAAGCGTTAAGTGATTTTAATGAATAAATCAAATGATGATGTCGCCGCCGTTTCAAATGCGTCAAAACAAATTAATATGGTTGTGTGTCAAAGCATACGTCTAATTAGGGAAGAAGTGTGTGTTGTGTGTGTGTGTGTGTGTGTGTGTGTGTGTGTGTGTGTGTGTGTGTGTGTGTGTGTGTGTGTGTGTGTGTGTGTGTGTGTGTGTGTAGCGCTGGGGGCTAGCGTAAAGGCTAATGCGGTGAAATAACGATGAGACTTTGTGACTTAATCATGTTGACACATAGAACTCTCTCTTCATCTTAAGAGCCATACTTTCTATCTCTCTCTCTCTCTGTCTCTCTCCCTCTCTCTCTCCCTCTCTTTCGCTCTCTCTCTTTCCCTCTCTCTCCCCCTCTCCCTCTGTCTTTCTGTCTCTCTTTCTCTCTCTCTCTTTCCCTCTCCCCCTCTCCCTCTGTCTTTCTGTATCTCTCTCCCTGTCTCTCTCTCTCTCTCTCTCTCTCTCTCTCTCTCTCTCTCTGTCCCTGTCTCTCTCTTGCTGTCTCTCTCTCTCTCTCTTTCACTCACTCACTCACTCACTCACATATAACATAATGCTGTCAAGATTTCCATTATATCATTATGGAGCCATCATTGTATTAGCATTCTGTATCTCCCTCTCTCTCTCACTCACTCACCCACTCACTCACTCACTCACCCACTCGCTCACTCACTCACTCACTCACTCACTCACTCTCTCTCTCACCCACTCACTCACTCACTCACGTATCTCCCTCTCTGTGTGGTATAGTTTTAATTGATACAGGCATAGTCCGCCTTTCCAATATTAAAATTTAAATTACATGCGCACACACAGGGGATCCATAGTAAATGATGCATGCGTGGTTATCATGGTGTGTGTGTGTGTGTGTGTGTGTGTTGTTGTGTGTGTGTGTGTGTGTGTATGTGTGTGTGTGTGTGTGTGTGTGTGTGTGTGTGCATTGCATGTAATGAGAGAGAAAATAAACAGCTGGTGTATAGAATTTGAATTTGGAATTAGGACACACACACACACACACATGCACACACACAGCTACACACACACCTACACACACGCACATACACACACACACACACGCACACACACAGCTACACACACACACACACACAATTGACGAATGCTTTTGAGTCAGTCCTCAAGCGTTGCGAAATAAAACTAAAAAGTTGTATAGATTTGTCAAAACAACATAATTTGCTGCTGTTGAAAGTGTGTCCGGAATTTTCATTGCTGTTCAATTCTGATTACTGTGGTGGAAACAGATGCTCAAGGCTGTAAAAATGTGAATGTACATCACACAGTCACACTCACAGGCAGGGATACACACACACATACACACTGACACACACACACAAATACACACTAACACACACACAAACATACCAACATAATACACGCACACACACACACACACACACACACACACACCTCACTCAGTCACACACACACAGGGTAAAACACGCACGCAAACGCACACACAAACACACACACACACACACACATACACACACACACAGGGTAAAACACACTCTTCATCTTTAGCTCTGAGAACTCGGTGGGTGATAAATAAGATCCACTTGCACTTATTCCCCCGTGTGTCTGTTCACACACACACACACACACACACGCACACACAGCTACACACACAGCTACACACACACACACACACACACACACACACACACACACACACACACACACACACACAGAAAAGCACTTCTTTGGGCTATGGCTTTGCATACAAATTAAGATTGTAATGCATTATTATTCTGGTCTGTATTACACCCTGTCTGATTAATTGTATTAATTTTTATTCAATTGCATATTCTGACTTTAAAATTATGTTATAAGAACATATCAAAAGCATTGTTTTTTTGTGTTGACATACGGCTTCTCCAGTTGACATGTTTCTGTCTGTCTGTCTCCCTGTCCGTCTCCTTGTCTGTCTATCTGTTTGTCTGTCCGTCTGTCCGTCTGTCCGTCTGTCCGTCTGTCCGTCTGTCCATCTGTCTCTTACTGTCTGTCGGTCTGTCTCTCCACCGAATTGGATAGATGGATAGATAGATAGATGGGTAGATAGACAGACAGACAGACAGACAGACAAAGAGTAGTGCCAGAGGTGAGAGAGTGGTCGCGCCTGTAGTTCTGCCAGAGGGAGGTCTGGACCGGCTACCTCTCCTAATGAGTACCACAGAGAGTTTGTGTGTGTGTGTGTGTGTGTGTGTGTGTGTGTGTGTGTGTGTGTGTGTGTGTCTCTGTGTGTGTGTGTGTGTGTGTGTGTGTGTGCCCTGCTATGAGGACCAATCAGAGTCCAAGACCTTGAAAGTTTGGTACACACTCAATTTTTTTTTTTTTTTTTATCGTTATAGTGGTGAACACTTAAAATGTAAAATTATCAACCAAACAATAGATTGTCGTGTCCCTAAATATCCCAAAATATTG
>CM047518.1:27784369-27789369 GCA_026122265.1 Ammodytes dubius
TGTGTGTGTGTGTGTGTGTGTGTGTGTGTGTGTGTGTGTGTGTGTGTGTGTGTGTGTGTGTGTGTGTGTGTGTGTGTGTGTGTGTGTGTGTGTGTGTGTGTGTGTGTCAGAATTTATGGAAATGCATTTTTCAAACTGAGAACTGTTGAATGCCTTTACACTCCTCCTGTTGTAAGTCACTTGCTGTCACTATAACAACCCTTCATAACATCAGTAAGTCCAAATACTGTAGAAACAGGTTTGAATACTTTTGCAGATGTGTCAATGAATAATGAGAATGGAAATTGACTGTGTATTAGACTGCAGCTGCTTAACAAAAAAAAATAGCATAATCATAAAAAAAACAAAATTGTGTTTTTTATTTTTTTATTTTTCTGTAACAGTAAATGTGTATCTGTGTATCTGAATCTGAATATGATGAAAATGGGGGCGGGACCTGATAAGCGTTTGGCTTCTTCCGTCACCCTTCGGACAACACAAAGTATGATGTATGAAGATATGAAAGAGAAAATTGTGTATTGTGTGGAATTGTCCGAAAGAATAATAATAAATAAAAAAATTAATAAAAAACATGGCGGTGCAACATGGCGGCCTCAGCGCCCCGCTCCTACGTAGATATAAAAGGCTCATTCTAACGTCAGAAAAAACTATTATTTTCAGGCGATTATAGACAAATTAAAACATACTGTGGAATCACTCACTGACTTATTTTTATTTTGGCGATTTTTTGTGGGGAAAATTTCACTTAAAGGTGCAGTGTGTAATATGACATCATCAAGAAAGTTCTACAAAGTTCTAGAATGCAACGCTCCCTGGGTAACCCCATCCCTTTAGAATAATAACAGAAGCTACAGTGGCCTTCAAGGACAAGAACAATTCGAAATTTCCAAACAATGCACCTGATGACATTCCAACTATGACGCTTTCAACATGGCGGCACTAGGCCTTGGTCCAAAATATGCAGAAATCTGGTCATATATGAGACCCTTTCTAAGGCAAAAAATAATAATAAAAAAATTAAAAAAAAATCAGCTATTATGCACTAAATTAAATGTACTTATGGATATTATAATTACTTTCTACAAAATCTGCTAGGAAATAAAACCCAAAATTCTACACACTGCAGGGTTTAACACTTTTGCTACATCCCTTCCCTCATCTGAAGTTAAACAGCCCCTGACTAGAGTGGTCACTAAATGGTCACACACACACAGAGACACACACTCACACACACACACACACACATATTGGTCACTAAATGGGACAGTTTCGGGAGCTGAAAATAACATTATGCACACTATTCAAAAAGCACCAATCAGTTGATGGCATTTCCGATGTTATTTGGGATTCGAGTCTGGTTTAAAATTCATGTAAAACCATCTCAAACAGACACTTTACGGAGCTGAAATGGTCCGTGCACCTGTTTCATGCGGCTCTGTGCATGTTAGGAGTGTTTTAATGGACTATTATCTGCAGCCCATACAACTATGGAGGACTTAGAGAGAGAGAGAGAGAGTGTGTGATTGTGTGATGGTGTGATGGTGTGTGTATGAGAGTGTGTGTGTATTCCTGTATGAGCATGTGTGTGTCTGTCTGTCTGTCTGCTTGCGTGCGTGCGTGCTTGCCTATGTGTGTGTGCTTGCATATGTGTGTGTGTGTGTGTGTGTGTGTGTGTGTGTGTGTGTGTGTGTGTGTGTGTTTTGACGTGTGTGTCTGTCTGTGATTTTGTGTGTGTGTGTGTGTGTGTGTGGTGTCTGTGTCTGTCTGTGCGCGTGCATGCTTGCGTCTGTGTGTGTGTTCATAATTAGTTTGATGAATCATAACTCGGTGCTATAGCCATCCAGCATCTGTTGTGTGATTATCTATAACTATAGTAGCACCAGCCACTGCAGCCTGCCCATATAAGGTTGTATAGAGAGAGAGAGAGAGAGAGAGAGAGAGAGAGAGAGAGAGAGAGAGAAAGAGAGTTCAAAAAGGCATTTACACACCATTTTACAGAGCCTAGGCTTTGTATTAACACAACTTTTTTTTTCCTAAACATATATTTAGCTTGCATTTGTTCCCATGTGCAAAAATATCAAACTATATCCCAACTTAAAGGTGCTCTGAGGAACTTTCCGTTTGTGTTAATTCTAGCGCCCCCTTTGGACAAAAGCGGTAATTTTTTTTTACTACGCCAGCTGTTGTTCCTGGGTGAGCGTATATACCCATGACAAAGGCATCAAGAAAAACGATATAAAAATAGCATTCTTTGCACTGATGGTCTCGTTTTGCTGTTACATGTTATTTATGATCATCAGAGGAAAAATGAGACTGTTTCAGAAATATTTAAAAGTTCCTTGAGGAAGTTTATCTTGAAGTTAAAGTAACATAATAATATGAAAAGACTGTCACATTGACATTGTCCATATACATGTTTTGGTTATGTAAGGCTGAAATTTAAGGAGTTAAGTCTACCGAAATGTTACCCGGTCTACTTGTCCTATTTTTTTTTTTTATAATTTCTTTTTGCATTTTCAAGCTTTATTTCAGGTCAGGTCAGGGTAAACTTTATTGTCCTGTTAAGGAAATTTGTCTTGGGCATTGTGCTACATTTTGCTTAACCAGTAGACAACAACAATATGACACAGTAAAAACACAGTAAAACCTTGGCCTACACATTGGACAAAGCTAAAACAACAAGAACATCACAGGTAATTCACATTTGACAGTATGGAAAGACAGAGAGAGAGAGAGAGAGAGAGAGAGAGAGAGAGAGAGAGAGAGACAGAGAGAGAGAGAGAGAGAGAGAGGGGGGGGATGACCTGGAGTAAAGGTCCATGGCTTGGATTTGAGCCCGTGACCACAGTGACAAGGGCTGACTCTATATGGTACGCGCTCTATCCTCTACACCACCGGAGCGCCCCAATACATCTCATAAATGACACGGATTCACCTCTTCTCCTTTCATCCCTCTCTCTCTCCCTCCCTTCCCTCTCTCTCTCTCCCTACTTGTCATTTTGAGTGACATTTAAAAATCTGCGGCACATTTATGTAATGAAGTAAAATAAAGTGCAGCGATTGGAAAAGCCTTTAACGTTTAAACTGTTCGCTTCTCAATCTCCTAAACTCCCTCTCTCCCCCTCTATCAATCTTTATCCTCTCCTCCTCCGCTCATTACAACAGCATTTGTCATTTCTGCCCTTTATCTTACACAGCCTCTCTCTCTCTCTGTCTCTCTTTTTCTCTATCTCTGCTCTCTCTCTCTCTCTCTCTTTCTCTCTCTCTCTCTCTCTCTCTCTCTCTCTCTCTCTCTAATTCTCTCTCTCTGTCTCCCTCTCTCTCTCTGTCTCTCTCTCCCTCTCTCTGTCTCTCTCCCTCTCTCTCTCTCTCTCTCTCTGTCTCTCTCTCCCTCTCTCTGTCTCTCTCTCCGTCTCTCTCTCTCTGTCTCTGTCTTTTAATTAAGCTGTTTTTCATTTATTTACCTATTTAAATTTCTGTCAAGTTTAAGATTTTCTGTGTAAAATGGCCATTGGTGAATTTTTTTATTTGTTTTTAATCTAAACATCTCTCTCTCTCCGTCTGCTCGCTCTCTCTCTCTCTCTCTCTCAACACCTCCTACTCATCCCTTCATCTCTCACCCTTCCCCAGTGGCGTGCAGGCAGATCATTATTTAAGATTATTTTTGGGGCATTTTCAAGCTTTATTAGACAGTACAGAGTTGAAATGGGGAGACAGAGAGAGAGAGAGAGAGAGAGAGAGAGAGAGAGAGAGAGAGAGAGAGAGAGAGAGAGAGAGAGAGAGAGAGAGAGAGAGAGAAGAGAGAGAAAGAGAGAGAGAGAGAGAGAGAGAGGGGGGATGACCTGCAGTAAAGGTCCACGGGTCGGATTCGAACCCGCGACCACTGCAACGAAGGCCGGAGCCAATATGGTACACGCTCTATCCACTACACCACCAGAGCACCCTAATAGCCCAGTATTGTTTGAAGTGTGGTCATATGAGACGCTTGAAAAACATTGCCATACATTGCACAAATAGACCCAAGATTTAAAGTTGTAATAAACTGAAATGACACACTTCAGTTGATTACACACTCCCCTACAAACACACACACACCACCACCACATCACCCACACACACACAACATCACACAACACACACACTCCACACACACACACACCCCACCACCACACACACCCCCACCACCACACACCCCCCCCCCCCCCACACACACCCACCACACACACACACCACACACCCCCCCCCACCACACCACACACCCACCCCCCCCCCCCCCCCCCCCCCCCCCCACCCCCCCACACCACACACACCACACCCACACACACTCCCCCACCACACACCCACAAACACACACCACCACACACCACACACACACACAGACACACACACACACCACACACTCACCCCACCTCCCCTACACACACACACACACACACACACCACACACCACACACACACACACCACACACACACGATCTAAAGTTGTGTAATAAACTTAAATGACACTTGCAGTAAATTGCAATTACAATGGACCGTTTATTTTCATTCTGTTGAGTTTGATTTGAATGTGTTTTTTTTCACAGACTAGTTGAGAGTTGGTTTTGACATCTCTATATCTATCATACAGGCAAGACTACACACACACACACACACACACACACACACACACAGAGACAGACAGACACACACACACACACACACACACACACACACACACACACACACAGAGACGGACACACACACACACACACACACACACACACACACACACACACAGAGACACACACACACACAGAGACAGACACACACACACACACATACAGACACACACACAGACACACACACAGAGACACACACACACACAGACACACACACACACACAGAGACACACACACACACACACACACACACACAAACAGACAGACACACACACACAGAGACAGACACACAAACACAGAGACACACACACACACACACACACACACACTCGTATATCCATC
>CM047518.1:27816869-27821869 GCA_026122265.1 Ammodytes dubius
CGTTTACTGTAACATGTAATTTAAGATCATCAGAGGAAAAATTAGACTGTTTCAGAAATATTTAAAAGTTCCTCGTAGCACCTTTAAAGGTATACTAGGTAATTCTGGAGAACGTTTGTTTACAACTCACATTTTGTCAAAATCGGTGAATATCTCCTCACAATCTTACATGTAACAGCAAACGAGACCATCAGTGCAAATAATACTATTTTATATAGTTTTTCTTAATGCCTTTGTCATGGGTATACGCTCACCCAGGAACAACAGCTGGCGTAGTAAAAACACTACCGCTTTTGTCCAAAGGGGGCGCTAGAATTCATACAAATGGAAGCTCCTTTAAGTACAAGTGGGTGGTGCAAGAATTAACACAAACTTAAAGTTCCTCAGATCACCTTTTAAATGAATGACCATTTCGTTTTCTAGTCTCCAAATACGAGTGATTTCACTGCTATGCCAGAAGTGTTGATGTCCTTGTAGCAACACAAGTTTAATTTGAGAGTGGATTGCTAATAAATGTTTGTGGCTGTGTGCGTGCGTGCGTGCGTCGTGCGTGCGTGTGCGTGCGTGCGTGCGTGCGTGCGTGCGTGCGTGCTGTGCGTGCGTGTGTGTGTGTCTCTGTGTGTGTCTGTGTGTGTGTGTGCATGTGTGTGTGTGTCTGTGTGTGTGCGTGCGTGCGTGTGTGTGTGTGAGATTGGTACTTCAGATTTATGGCGTGCTCATGTCCTCTGTGGCCATCTGTGGGTCATTCTCTGAATTAGGTTTGGGATGCAACCTAAAAACAAGATATGAATATGTACACACACACACACACACACAGAGACAGACAGACTTGTATAGCGCTTTATCTCCGTTATTCACAGACCCAAAGTGCTTTACATTGTTTTTGTACACATTCACCCAGTCACACACAGACATTCATACACCGATAGCAGCAGCTACCACGCAGGGTAGGCTTAGCACTAGGGTGCTAAGTTAACTAGGCTAACTATCGGGAGCAATTCGGGGTTCAGTGTCTTGCTCAGGGACACTTCGACATGTGGCGGGGAGACGGGGATCGAACCTCCGACCCTGCACTCCAGAGGCGAACTCAGGCGACAGACAGACAGACAGACAGACAGATGGACACACAAATACAGACACAGATATACGCACACAGACAGACAGACAAACAGATATACACACACACACACACACACAACACACACACAGACAGAAGCAACCTCAAAACAACATACTGAAGAAGGCTTGATAACCACATAATGGTAAAAATATAACCCACACAATGATTATATAAAAGTGGTTCCATTATTCTTTTCAGGTATTTCAGAAGGTTTATAGAGCAGATCTGATTCTTAATCCTCATAAAAGCTCCTTGAACAATAATTCAATTCAATGTTGGGGTTTTGTTCGCTCTGTAGCACACACACACACACACAAATTCCAACATATAGACATACAAACACACACACACACTGACAAAACACACACACACACACACACACACACACACACACACACACACACACACACACAACAACACACACACACACACACACACACACACACACACACACACACACAACACACAATTCCAACATAAAACATACACTGACACACACACACACACACACACACACACAAACTCCAACATAAAAACATACACTGACACACACACACACACACACAACAAAACACACACACAAAATTCCAACATACAAACACACACTGACACACACACACACACACACACACAACACACACACACACACACACACACACACATAGCCACACACACACACACACACACACACACACACACACACACACACACACAATGAAAATGATTACTCAGGGCTTTCTCTTATTTTCTTTCCATGTGAATTGCGGGGAGCGATATTACTCTCGTTGCCTAAACGGATATTGAGGAGGAATCAGATAAAAAAATGCTTTTTATTACTTATCTCTGCCGCTTTGGTATTGGCCAGACAGACATACAGACGGACGGACGGACGGACGGACGGACGGACGGACGGACGGACGGACGACAGACAGACAGAGACAGAAACACACACACACAATGAAAAACATTTATTTTCAGAAGCGATTATACACAAATGAAAACACTTATCAATATTACATTACATTTCTACACAGTCTGTTCTGAAAAAATACCACAAAATTCTACGCAATGTACATTTAAATCTTCACACTGTACCTTTAACACAAACACAGACAGACCGACAGACAGACAGACACAAAAACACACACACACACACACACACACACACACACACACACACACGCTCTGTACCTTTAAGTAACAAGTGTTTGGTCACTAACAAACTCTGTGGTCAAGCTGACCAGTGTGTGACATGGCTGGAGAGGTCAATCCCTTTAAATAGCTGTCGAATTAGGGACACACACACACACACACACACACACACACACACACACACACACACACACACACACACACACACACACACAAACACACACACACACACACACAACACACACACACACACAGTGATCTACAGTGACACCTGTGCAACACCTTATCACGCAAATAACAACCTACTAAAAAGCAATATGGCACCAAGCGAAAATTTTAAAATCTATATAAAAACCATAAGACAACATTTTAAGCTATGTTTTTCTGGTTGTAATTTTACAATAGCAATGGCCTGAGTTTATATGTCTATTGGTTAAAGGCCTACTCCACCGGTTGGAATATGAAGGTGTATTGAACTCGGAGATCCTATTTAGTATAAATGTGCAAAAAAAGATGAAATCGGATCACCCTAGCCTGAGAAAAGGCAGAAAGAGTGTTTTATGGTCTCACTGTCTAACCCTACATTTTCCTTCTTGTGACATCACAGTAAGGGTCAGGATTAACAGGACAGCTGGGCCAAGGGAAGACTAAGGGAAGAAAGAAAAACCTCATTCATTATATTATAATAGTTATTTTATAATGATAGAACGCTGGTTCCGTATGGGTGAAGTATTCCTTTAAGCTAGTTTTTTCAGTTGTAATTTTACAATACCAATGGCCTGAGTGTATAGGTCTATTGGTTAAGCATCCCCATGGCTTAGTGTCACCAGTACATAGTTAGAAGAGGGCGCAGGCGCTTTTTAAAGTCACCAAAGCGGCTTTTAAACACGTCAAGGGGTGAAGGTTTAGCATTATAGTGTCAATTGTGGTGTACTTTGTTTGTATGTGTGTGTGGCCTTGTGCAAATTCTGCAACTTCTTTTCTGCTGCCTGTCTTGGCCAGGACTCCCTGTGAGAAGAGTTACTGTAACTCAATGGGACCTTCCTGGTGAAACAAAGGTTAAATAAAATAAATAAAAATAAAAAAAAGGTGTCACTGATTTAAGGTCCTTTTTAGACGTCCTAGTATAGCGCCCTCAGTCTGTCAGTACTGGTCCACCTATTTTGGTTTGGACCGAAATATCTCAAGAACAATTAATGCTGGGTTTACACTAGAGGACTTTTAAAAGACTTTGAAAAGACTGAAGACTGAAACCCTCTCACATCTAAAGGCAAGGCAAGGCAATTTTATTTATAAAGCACATTTCAGGCACAGGGCCACTCAAGGTGCTTCACAGGGTTAAAATCAAATAAAGAATACAAATACAAAAAAGGAACAAATTTAAAACATGGATAAAAATACAACATTTAAATAAAAGAATTAAAACATTTTACCAAAAAATAAAAATAAAATAAAAAAAATTACAGGTTAAAAGGGAAACAACAACATTTTGAGACCCGATTTAAAAGAGCTAAAGACAATCAACTCACACCTGAAGACAACTAGTCATTAGTTTTCAGTCACAGAGTGATATTTTGAAAAGACAAGGGGTCTCATATTGCAAGACTACAACTAGATTCCTTTTGAGATTAATATCATTTCCAATCCTGCTACCGCCGATTAAAAGTGATTTCAGTGAAATAAAACGTTTTTTTTCCGCAGGTAAATGGACTGGGTGTATAAACAGCTATATGCCCTTATCACGTAGGCTTTGTGTCATTCATGATCACGTTAAAAACTGCAAACGCGATTGTGATAATATTTAATAAAAACAAAGTTAATTCAATATTCCGAGCGGGGGACTTCCTTTAGTTATTTGACCATCTGTATTTGCTGATCTCGTCCCCAAATAACTCTCACTCCTAACCCTGTATTTGACGTTAAAGTGTTAAGGTTGCGCGTGACAGCCTGGTTCTACAGCCGAGGCTGCTAAGTGAAAGTGTCCGGAAAAAGTGCCTCACAGGCGGACACAGGTCGCGACTAATGCCGCTCCTCCTGTGTCGTGCTTGGTGCATGCGAGAGTGTGACAGTGTTTACGTCATTTTGCTTGAGCCAACCCCCTAAGACTAGCGATAATATCAAACATGTTTGATAATGTCGGAACGTCAAGACGGGGAGAAGACTGGCTGAAATCGGGTCAGAAGACAACCATACACCAAACGACTGAGATTACGTGCGCGCGCCACAACTCCAGCAAGACTTCTGTGATTTCAGTCCGACATTGGAAGATTGTCTGCGACTGTCAAATTGCGAAAATCGTTTTGTGTAAGTCCAGCATAAGATGGATTGCTGTGATTTCAGGTGCACATGGGGGTAAGGGATTGATTGATTGATTGATTGATTGATTGATTGATTGATTGATTGATTGATTGATTGATTGTCTTTGTTTCGAACATGCAAGCAGGCTCAGTTGAAAAAAATGCGGAAATAAGATGGATAGATGGATAGATGGATAGATAGATAGATAGATAGATAGATAGATAGATGGATGGATGGATGGATGGATGGATGGATGGATGGATGGATGGATGGATGGATAGATAGATAGATAGATAGATGGATGGATGGATGGATGGATGGATGGATGGATGGATGGATGGATGGATGGATAGATAGATAGATAGATAGATAGATAGATAGATAGATAGATAGATAGATAGATAGATAGATAGATAGATAGATAGATAGA
>CM047518.1:27834369-27836869 GCA_026122265.1 Ammodytes dubius
ATTCTCAAATTACGTCATGTGGTAAATTACCACACAGTACAAATTATTTACAAGGCTTCAAAAAAAAGCCTTCCTAACAGTTTACAAGTAATGTTTGAAGACAGAGAAGTTTCGCATGATTTAAGAAGAAAAGGTAAATTCACTGAGAAAAATATACGGACCACACTTAAATCCTTTTCGATTTCTGTAAATGGTATTAAGCTGTGGAATGGACTTGATGAAGTTGTCACAGGGAGTTGCAGTTTGCGCAATTTCAAAGCAAATTATGTTTCAAAAATTATTGAAAATTACAGACTAATAACCTGAGTACAATGTCAATGTCACTTTCATAATAATATTGTAACGAATAATACAGGCCAGCAGACAGACTTGTTTTTGAATACTTTTGCAGAAGTGTTTAGACTACCAGTTAAGAAATGGAACAGGCCAAATACAAGGCCACTTCACACTTTATACACTTGGCATTGTCACAGAAAAACTGAACTGTGCTGAACTGATCTTAAAAGCTGAAGCAATTAGATTAAAATTGACTGTGTATTGGACTGCAGATTCTTGAAAAAAAAATGTATATATATATAGCTATATATATAAAAAAAAAAAGGTTTTTTGTTTGTTTTATTTTTATTTTCTGTAACGGTAACTGTGTATCTGAATCCGAATTTGATGAAAATGGGGGCGGGACCTGATAAGCCTTTGGCTTCTTCCGTCTCCCTTCGGACAACACAAAGTATGATGCATGAATATTTGCAAGAGAAAATTGTGTATTGTGTGGAATTGTCCGAAAGAATAATAAATAAATAAATACGGCGCTAACTTGTTTTATCGGCTTAAGCACAGCCGCACATATTCACTGAATTAACCAGGAAGTCCATTCTCCTGGTTTACTCTCCCCACGTCTTCTATTCCCGGGCTGCTGTCATACAGCACCGGCTCGGCTGCCTGCAATACATTTTCCTCCTCGGTGTCTCTCATCAGCCTCTGTGTACAGTACACTGTTCTCCGACCGTGCCAATGCATGTGACGTCGGGTCAAGCCCAACGCTGATTGGCCAACGCGGCTAATCGTCACGCGTAGGAGCGTAAAAAGTTAAATTTTTTGAACTCCGCGCGTTGCTGCTTAGGCGCGTAGGTGCGTATATACGCGGCTCATACGCGGCTAACGCGGCTAAAATGTTGCTTTAGCGCGAGTGACGCATCTACGTGCCATGTACGCGCGTAAACCAATGGTTCCCTATGGAAAAACGGACGATTTCATGCGCGGCTGTACGCATGTAATGCGTGTAGTGTGTTCGCACCTTAAGACTGGATTGGAATAATGTACTCACTACAATATAATTCTCTCATTCTAGACTTGTTCTACGGGCGATTACAAACGGTAGGAGGTCCTTTCAATAATTACATTTTACAAAGGCCTAAAGGGAGAAGAATGGAGTTAGTTTGAAGTGTGTGTGTGTGTGTGTGTGTGTGTGTGTGTGTGTGTGTGTGCAAAAAAAAGTTATTACAGATAAAGGACAAGGAGAAACAGTTTTAAAGACAACTGATATAATAAGATTAATAATTAAAATATATTTTCAAATGAGAGTATTTTTATCTTGGCGGTAGCTACAATGACCTCCAGTTTGAAGTTTGTAATTGTCGTTTTAAAGTCGCAGCGAGATCCAAATTAATGAGCTTCAAAGGAATTCCACAAAGGAATATCAGTCCTCACACAAACCAGTTCGAAACAGACGGAGGGGACAGAGTGTGTGTGTGTGGGGAGGGGAGTGTGTGTGTGTGCGGGGGGAGGGACAGAGAGAGTGTGTGTGTGTGTGTGTGTGTGTGTGTGTGTGTGTGTGTGTGTGTGTGTGTGTGTGCGTGTGTGTGTGTGTGTATTAGTGCAACTGTGTGTGTACTTATGTCCCCTGTTACAAGTTGTCATTGTGTGTGTGTGTGTGTGTGTGTGTGTGTGTGTGTATGTGTGTGTGTGTGTGTGTGTGTGTGTGTGTGTGTGTTGTGTGTGTGTGTGTGTGTGTGTGTGTCCTGATATGCCCTGTGAAAAGTTGTCAGTTTGTGTGACTGCGGCTGCCTGTTCCTTAGATCAAACCCTCAATCAATTTGCACAAAAAGTACTAAAAGTTTCTCAAACCTGCAAACTACTATGGCTGTGTTCGGAAAGCCATACTAACTTCCTACTCATACTCATTTTGACTTCAATTTGAGTATGTGACGGTTGGGTATGCGAGTTTGGGTATGCGAGAAATTCCTGGATGAGTACTAACTTCCGGGAAGATTTTGGGTATTGTATACTTTTCCTACTCAACCGCCCCACAATGCACTGGGTCAATTCTACCCGACCAGGAAAATGAAATATTTTCGAGACACAATCTGTTTGCTAACCTCAGCCAAACCTTAAAATAGCCATTTTTCTACTGTAGCTCAGAATGGACAAACTTAAAGGCCTTATGTGTTTTTTATATATAGTGGGGCGTCCTGGGGAAATGCACCTGTTGGAAGACCAAGAA